>JBAMYA010043454.1:0-13363 GCA_037176975.1 Arrhamphus sclerolepis | reverse complement strand
CCTGACAACATTTTTTCTGTCAACAGACTTCTACACTGTATTTAGCAAGAATAAAGGCAAAGAAATAAAGCAAAAGGACAGTCAGAGGAGGAAAGGAAAATGACTGATGTCATTTTGAACTCATGGTTGTTTTCTGAGAAATGAACTTCTGAGTGTGATTTATATGTTTTACTCATATTGTTTCTACTCATACACCAGTTACTTCCATACCTATCATACGTTCATACTCAAAGTAATCTTTGGATTAAAAAGTGTTTTTTTGGTTTGTTTGTTTTTGCTTCATTAGCATGTCTGTAAGATGTTTTCTGTGTTTCACAATAACTTTAAATCTCTGCTTTCAGAGAACCACCAGTCTCAGAAGTAGAACTAGCTCGTAGGTGCTGCATACAAAACCTCATGAAAAACTCATGAATACTTGGTTGTTTTGGTACTTTTGAAGAGACATTTACCTCATAGATCAGAGTCACATCTGGACAGATGTCTGAAAACGGTCTGACAACGAGTCATAGGACCTCCTCATCCAGGAGGCGGGGCCAACCGTTGTTTCTCAAACAGAGGTGATTTCTCTCAGACCGCAAGAGAAGCTCAGCTTCCCCTAAAATGTCAAAAATTAAATGGTCAAATATGTACATTTGAGTTAACATTTCATTGACTACAAATGTGTTGGAACATGTTCATCTCGAAGACGGGTTTGTTCAGAAGTGTCAACGCCACAGATTTCAGAAATCATTTCTTATATGGTCTATGATCAGTGCATTTGTCCGTAGAAGCTCAGCGTTCATTCACTTCAATGAGACTGCATAAAACAGTTTTTTGAAAAGCCTAAAAGTCGCCACGCCAGCATCGACATCCCACAGTGGCATCAGTCGCCAGGTGCAGGTAAATGCCGGGACGGTCAGAAGATGGAAGGTTTGGGTTAACAGAGAGCGTCTGTGGTCAACTTTGAGGAAACAAGCAACATGGAAACATGGATTTGTTCAAATTTCACAGAAAACTGTGTCTGACATCACTTTTTTAAAATCAAACCACTATATCCTTCAAACCTTCACCGAGCTCCGCTAGCATCCAAACATACCCATAAAGCAGTTGAATAAAGCTGTAGTTGCTGCTGCTGAGGAGGAAGAAAAGCAGGAAAATGAGGACATGAGGGCTGTGCAGATGAGAGTGTGCATATTGAGGCCAGCAGTGCAGCATCTCCTGTGTCGCTGGTGGAAAATGCCCGCTGCTGCATGTCTCGGTCTGATGACATCTGCGGTAATCTATCTATTGCAAAGCCCGTGAGGACTGTCGCAGTGCATGCTGGGAGAGAAGCTTGCACAACATTGTTCAGTTTGGAGGGAGATTATCCGACAGATTCCAGAAATAAGAGGTTGTCCTCCCGTGAAGCTCCTTTCTCTTGGCTTCCTCTAATGTTTTGTGCGCCTTACCAGAAATCTGAGAGTGAGATGTGTTGGGGTGCTGAAGGCGACAGACAGAAGAGTGACGTGGGAGGACAAAGTGAGAATCAAACCACAACCTGTTTATCAGCTGCAGAACATGTCAGTCCGTTTTCTCAACTGCATCTTTCCACATGGATTTCTTTACTTTCTATTATATCGCATTTATTTTTTGTGCATAGTATGAATCCAAGATGTGTCTTTTTTCCTTCCTTTTTTTGTTTTTGTCCTGTCAATTTCATTTTATTTATTGAATGTCTGAAAAAAAATTAAAATGTTTAAAAACAATACTCTTCAAAGAGACTGGAAGAAATTTCCATGTTTCTCCCTGAGCTTTGGATCATTTATGGGATCTGGAAGGTTCTGCTGTCAAGCATTACAGTATGGATGCTCATAAATGACCAGTAAAACTTGTCTGTGTAGAAAAGACACCTTGTCCAGAGGTGGCGTTGACATCTCTGGACTCGGAGGCGTCTGGATGGACCGTCACTTCTGTGGTCAGACTCATCACAACTCCAGATCTTCTTTGACAGAAATGTATGTAAGAATGTAGCCTGGAAACCTAAACGTCCCGCTGCCAGATATGAAATTGCTCTGCAGGTCCGTCTAGCTACCCTCAGAACTTACCTTTGGAGTTCATTAATTATGCCCAAATGTCTTGGGGAGCCAGTCAGACCAGTCTGTCCCTGTAGGGAGTCTCTGAGATGGTTTAACGTGGTAAAGATGTTGTAGTCTGGATGAATCAGCCTTGACATCAACAGTTAATTAAAGACTTGGACTTCCATGAAAGTCTTTTAGGGGTTGTAGTTGATGACAGATGTTAGAGACATCTGGTGAACTGAAGGTATTCAAGAAGTAGTCTGAACACGATTACGTATATATCTGTCTAACGTGAACTGGCTACAGAATGAACAGTTACATTTTTCAGAGACACTGGTTGATAGTTTGCATCTCTTTGAATACGCCACCAGTCGTTGCTCTGATTGGTTGTCGCGCTGACCAGTTGCAGAAGGAGTTTTAGAAGTAGCAGTTGGTCCCACCTCCATGGGGTTGTTGGAGTTTCAGGATGCAGCAGGTGTGGTCTAAAATAAAATCTCTAATTTGATTTATTCTACTTCAGACTTATTAAAAGAAAAAAAGAGAAGACTTTATTCAGCATGTGGATGAATCGTGGTGTTTCAGCTGTAAATTACTGAAACAGCACCACCATCTGCAACATCGTTCCAGCAGCTCTTTTGTATCTTGTGGGAAACTGATGCTGCCACTTCTGCCGTGCAGCCATGCGTCTCTGGTTAAGATGCTGGAATAAATGAATCCCGCTGCTGCCTTTAGACGCCACAGACTGCAGACAAACTTTACAACAAAGACGTCACAGATCTCAACCACCTCAAGCCTCTGAGGAAGCTCTGCCTTTGTACGGTGGCAGTACCACACCATAATTACGCAAATTAAACACAATAAACATCACTATGAACTATTAAGTTGAATTATTTGATAAAAGTGATTTATTGCACAGCGCTGTATTTCACTGGTACACCCAGGACTAATGGGAGTGTCATTATCAGCACTTCAACAATCTAACAGACAGTAACAGGAATAAAAGTGTTTTACACAGAGACTGACTGCTGAGAAACCATCAGGAGGACTTTACAATGAGGTATAAATGTTGCTTAATTACATCTTAATTACCAGGAAACAAACAGGAACTCGTCACTACTTAGCCATGATCATTCATCAAGTTGTGAAATGGATTTTAAGAAAAGTAATTCTTGATTAATGGTAAAAAAAAAAACCCAAGAGGAATAACTAGTCAGGGAACTAACCACAAGCCACTAGTTAATAATTAAGTTTTACTAACCACTTTGTAACCATTATTAAAACCAGTAAGTTGCAGAGAGGGTTTTCAGGAAGGTAATTACTCTTCTCGTTGTATCTTCATGATTAAGTAGTTAGTTCATGGTTAGTTTTCTGGTAATTGGTGGTATTTTAGCAACATCTTGTGTACCTTATTGTGACGTGTTACCAAAGCATCTCATTGTATTTTCAGTGATGTGACTCCAGTGACTCCAGTAAGCCCCTCACACTTTGATTATGTTTTGTTTTGTCTTTTGTTTGTTTTTTTTGGTGCTTTGTGACAACACAGAAATGAGAAGCAGCTTTCTGACGATGGCTGAACTCATTCATTATTACATTACACCCATAAGGTGCTTTAAAAGATCAGATACTTTCCTTACAGAATAAGAGTGGAGATAAGAATCAGTTTAATTTGTCAGTGACAGCACACACACACACACACACACACACACACACACACTGGTCAGCTGAAGCTGATACATTACACAACTCTTATTATATTATCCTGCTCCCAGATCAGGAGAATCTGGGAGCAGGAATTTAACAGGAGGTACAGAACATACTCCATTAGATCAGATTGGATTAGATTGGATTAGATTAGATTAGATTAGATCAAATGTAAGAGAAACTCATCATCTGTGTGGAAAGTGGGCCGTTGCAGCTGCAGAGTGAAGCATACTTCAGTTTGTATGTGGGGAGGTCGAGAACACGTGGGCGAGTAGAAGAAATAACAGGTCAGGGCGTTCTAGCCCCCCCTAGAGGCTGCAGGTGACCACAGCGACACACGTCAGTTAACAGTTGGCCCGTAAGTGAACTTGTCCTTCAGTTTATTTTTCCTGAACAGAATGAAACCAGGTGGTGGTATGATGATGCAGAGGTGTCCTCAGTGAGTCTCTGCAGTGTTTTGCAGTAGTTTTAGCTCTTTCTCTCTTTTACCAGAGCTGGACTCCTCAAGGCAGTGCTTTAGCATCTTTTATCTTTCTTACATTTTCTCCTCAGCCTTTTGGGGCAAAGCTGATGGTTTTCACGAGTGTACTTTATTTCTCATTTGAGTTAAGTCTGCTGTCAAAAAAAAGTCCACCTCAAGGTGATTGACAGAGACAAATACAAATATAATCCAGCTCTATTGCATGTGCAGTAAATGCATCTAATTATAATGAACTATGATTGATCATTCATCAGGGTTACGTCGGGTATCCAGTACAGCACCATTCATTTTCTATAGAAAGCTAGGAGGCATGTCCATCGCAGATACAAGGGATCTCTGGACAGCAGGGCGTCTGGACAGCACGTAGGTTTCTGGGTTGAATGATTGGGAGCTTTATCATTTCCTACAGCTTACATGATGGTTACTAGAGGCTAGCTTTTCATAGATATACATACTTTTGCTGCACCATAGACTACTGGCTCAGGCTCAAATATACATCATATCATTTGTCCAGAGCTCTTTCTTGGCTTGGACATGCTTCCTTCATTTCCAGATCTTGCAGTAACCGTCAAGTTCACAAGCTTTACTGAAGTGTCTCCATTAATGCAAAAGCTCTCCACTGCACTGACAGTGATGGAGCTGAACAGACCGCAGCCATGATGCACTTTCGCAGTTAGCGAAATCTGGCACAGCTTGATTTACAGCAGAGATATCAGACACTGCTGCTCAGTTTCAGGGCCCACTGGTTCTGGAAGTGCTCCTTCCCTCTGCTCATGCTGCATTTTAAAGGTGCAGCTCATCTAATTTAGGAGGAACATCCATCTCGGTCTTCATTCCTACCTGGTTGGAGTTGCTCAGACTGGAGTTGTGGATGATGCAGAGATGTGTGTGTTTTTGTGTTGGAGTGTGCGTTTGTGAGGAGGAGGGGGTGTGCAGCTGCAGCACTTCTGTGTGCCGCAGGCTTGTTGAATGGAGCTGCGCTGTACTTAAACATCAGCAGCTGTGTGAGAAGATTCTGTGTTCTGTGTCGTTTGTGTGTGTGTGTAGCTTATATGAATAGAGAGGTGATGAATTACCCTTCAGAACTGAGCCGCCGGACGGCACCCTGGGGTCCACCCCAGAGTGTGTGTGTGTGTGTGTGTGTGTGCATTTGCATGCAGAATTGACTTCCTTCACAGACAGAAAAGGCAAAACGGAAGCTGTGTTGCTGCAGAGGTGTAAAATTAGAGGAGATCGTTACTTTGTTCCGTGTTTATCTTTTCACCTGTAAAGGTGGGGTTCTGGACAAAACGAGCAGGCTAGAATTTTAACAGAGCCGAGCTCCTTCAGCCGGTGTGTCTCCACTGACAGTGACCGGGCTGGTTGCATGTCAGCTACCACTCCAAACCACATGGTGGCGGTAGTGCACCGTTTTTGCTCTTTGTCAACTGGCAAAAAAGAAAAGAAGACATTGGCAAAACAAAGTAACAAAAGAAGAAAAGCAAACTGAAATGCTCTAGATGATTGTAGTGTTTCAGTTTGTATTTAGTGTAATGGAAGGGCTGAATGAGACAGGACGACTTGTACGTGAAACAGATATTAGGAGACTGAATGATGTCATCTCCTGCCCACAGTGTCGCCCCCCCTGTGGCTTATTTTAACCTCACAGGCTAGAAAATGATGGTTTTGACGGGTTTGGTTAAAAACGTTCCACATTTAAGACTTTCTGGTTTTAGTGTCATTATGATGTGTCCACTAATGGGGATAGAAATCGGAACTTTCCAATACTGCATGTTAATCGGCTGTGCATATGATGAATTTACCGACCATTATGTTTTTCAGCATAGATGTGATGTGATGTCAAAAAAAAAAACCTATCAGCCAAAAAATGGCTAATTCCAGTCAGCTGATCACTTTGCAGATGTAGCATGTTAAAAACAGTAAATTGCAGCAACTGTGGAGGATCTATTTAAGACACACGCTTTCACGCGGCCTTGTTACCTTGACAACACGTTTCTTCATTTGCTACGGTTGCCCCTAACAACACTGTTGGCATGGCCTCTTTTCTGCAGCAGCTTTCACTCTGATGATTTCTGTCTCTCATCCCTCGATATTTGTGCTCTGCACCTTTGCCTCATTTTGACTCTGCAGATGGAGAATTACAGATCACCATGGAGACGCTGTTTCAAACTTGCCCGGACTCATTACATCAGCAGTTTCTAAGCACACGGCACTCACGAAGAGGAGAAAAAAAATTGTTTTACTTTTTTTTTTTTAAATATTAAAAATGAACAGTTTGAACCTTGATGAATCATTTGGAGTTAGTCTGAACCCCCCTCTAGCGTCCCCTGGTGGTTACAGAGAACATTTTCTCCTCTGAAGTAAAGTTTTGGCTACGAGAAGCCTTGAATGTGGTTGATAATTTAGTTATTCTGAGGCCATATTTCTTTGTGTCGCATCATAGATCTGTCAGAAGATACGTTACCACTGCAAATCAGAATTACTCTTCCTCCAGTTCAGAGGAAACTTATGAAGCAAATAAAACAATTCAGGATTTCACCAAAAGAGCTTTTGACCTTTAGATACATTCTTTGATTATTGAACACTTATCCGCAACAAAAAGTGTACGAATTGAAAAAAAAGTTTATTTGTCCAGTGATTAACTCCACTCAGTAAATGAAGCTAATCCTGGATCAATACTGAAATGGCTCTTCAAATCCCAGTGTTGATTTACAGGTGAGCTGTAACACCTTTAATTCCTTTAGGGCGTTAATGCTTTTGTTGTCGTATAAAATGAAATTAAAGAATTAAAAACAAAAAAAGGAAACTGTCAGAAACTGCTGGATGTATTACACAGAGGTCTAGAGATGACATCACATGAATTATCAAGTAACGCAGCTGGACATGATTCAACATTCATGGTGCAGAGACGATCCTTCACAGGAACAAACCTGCAAATAAACCATCTGTTGTTTACAACCACTACAGGCCCCTTTCCTTTATTCTCACCATTCTCTCTGCAGTCTTTGTTGCACATATTGTCAGAAATCTTGATAGCCACGTCTCAATAAAATACATCATTTCAAAACTTCAGGGATTTAACTCATTTGGATCAGAAGTTTCATTTTACACGTTACTTGTAGGGAATCTTCCCTCTGTCTTGCCTAAGACGAGCCCTAAAAGTTCTTGCAACCTAGAGTCAGCAAGGAACAAAATCTCTGTTTCTTGTGCATTCTGGAAACATTCTCTTATAACATATGAGCAGCATAGTCTTTGAGCCTCTGGTCATCGTTGTAAGATAGTAAATTAGTTGGAATAATGAAAAAACATGGCCCCTTTGAATAAATAATAACACCGTGTAGTAACAATGCCATCCATTTCTGTTCTTCATTCTCAACTATTTACTTCCTTTTGAGACCCTCTATGACCTACCACAGAACAAGTGTGTCATTTTTATATGCTGTACATGAGTAGTATTTTTATTTGCTATAAGTTCACCCCTTATAAGCCAAAATTTAATAATCTTTATGCATCTTTATGCAAGTCCATACTCACTAAATAAATTCCTATAATGTGCTGAAAAAAAAAACAACTAAAAAGAACTTTAATAATTTTTAACTTTTCTAACTTTCTCTAAATCCTCAGTATTGAAAAATCCTTTTCAAACAACAATCATAACTGAGTTGTTGAGATACACTTTTTACAAACACTAAACCAAAATAAAATGCACATTGCACACAATTTGTAAAAAGACAATATGTACATCAAAATAACCAATTTACTAAAGTGTAATCAAATCTCTATAGTGTGCCAGGTTTTTATGAGCATATAAATATTCATATTTTTTATGTTCAGCCATTAAAGTGAAAAAACTAACCAAAAGAACAAAAATCATTTATTTTTTTTTGTTTTAAACCCTCTTTTTTGGGGGGGAAAATGGTATCACATCCTGTTTTTGCAGGTAGTGACAGGAGGAAAAACTACACCATAATTCACGTATACAACGTGATAATGTATAAGTAGGAGGTGCTGTAAATGCGTATCAGATCTATAAATAACCTGTGATATGGATTATAGTTTTTTTTTGTGTCTGCTTTATAGTAGATTTTTTTCATTGGATTTCTCCAATTGACTCAGTGGAAGAAAACAACTGCAGGACAAACTGAATGTGATATGTAAATATAACCCGTACTGATTTATATGCAAAAATAATTATTGCTCTATCTTCTTTGGGTGCAATTCCACAGACATTTAAAGTCAATATGCAAATGAGAGCGCGGCTTTTCCCGCGCGTGTGCTCTCACCAGTCTTAAAGGACTACCTTTACCTCGCTTATAAAACTGTAACTTTTCTCTCCTCTTCCTTCAAGATCAGTGAGAACAGAGCAAACTGAACTTTGGATATTTCTTTAAAACACATACAGTAGGCCTACAAATGTAGAAAACAAAGGTTCATGTTGAGTATGTGCCTGTGGATTACTGATTAACACACATCTACGGGGAAGTGACGTGTGAGTGATGACAGGCTGTTTGACGTGCAGTGATGACTCAGCGACAGGCCAGCGTTCGATCTAATGAGATTGTGATGAAATTAGACCGGCCCGTAACCTGACAAGAGTAGAGCAGGCGGCTGCGGACAGACAGGAAGCATGATGGGTAACGAAGGGATGTCTGTCTGTGTTCTCTCTTTAACACGTAAACAATTCAAAGAGTCTAAAGGAAGAACCGATATAAATGCTGAATGATTGTTGCAGGTGTGATAGAAGGTTTTAGCTTTATACTCTTAAGACATCCACGCTCACATGCAAACAATTCAAATAATTTAGTTGATTTAGTGTCATGATTGTAGGTTTGCAATCTGGGTGACTTAAAGCGCTGGAACAACAACAAGGCAACAAGGTCCTGACTTATCTGTGTAGAACAAAAATATCAGAACAGTTACAATACTGTCTTTAATATTTGGCAGGACAAAGGCCTGAATTTTTTAATGACTTGTAAATAAAGAATAAATTTGCCTGTTTTGACCAATTGTCTGAGAAATTTAAACTTCCCAAATCTCATTTCTTTAGACATCACCAGGTTATACGCTACATTTAGGACTCTATAAGGGACACTGTGTAAGATTTTCTCCCATCTAGCGGTGAGGCCGTATACTGTCATCATTCTTTATCCCACTCCTTTTCCCAAGACTCATTTCCCTCTACGGTTGCCGAGAAATGTCATTGATCCAGGAAACATAGAAGTAGTCAACCAATACAACTCCTGGTAGTATTCTCTCAGTTGATGAGGTTAGTTTTGTGAAATAGTTGTTGTTTTCATTTAGTAATTTAGACTGAAAAATGTCAGATATGTCCATTACAAGGCAACTTATAATGTCATTATATATTTTTTGATCGATTACTTCTTTTTTTTTTTTTTACACTTGATTTGTTTATTCCGCCTCGGGGAAGCCTCGGGCGTCGGCTCCGCCACCAACTCGGGGGCCTTAGTCGCCTTGGCCATCGGCTCGCCGCCGCCTCAGGGGCCTTAGTCGCCTCGGCCGTCAGCTCCACCTCCACGTTGGTGACCTTGGCTATTTTGTCCATTTCCTTCAAGTTCCCGTTGAACTCCAAACACGTTTTTAGTCAACATGGAATCCTTTGACTGGAAGGGGCCAAGTGATTTCAACAAAATCTCATTTGGAGACCGTCCATTCTTTCCTCTTTGCAGTTTAGCATCTCTTTGACTTGTTCCATCAATTGGCAAACAAAATCCTTTGCCAACAACATCGACCAGCACACAGACTACCAGGACCGAAAAACCTCCCATTGTTCCAGTCTCAGAGTCTCGATCGATTACTTCAATGCTAATACCAGCCAGCAACAATTGAAAATGAAGACAAGCTAACCTAGTGATATAGCTACTGATCTACTTAGCAACTATATATTTATATCGCAGATATAGGCTCACAGAGCACGCGAGGTGGCGGGTTCCCCGAGGTTGGGCAGTGAGAGATGAGTGCGGGTATCAGCAAGAACCGCTCGTGTTGCAACCTGCTCCAGTCCTCCCGCTGGGGGCCACCCACCACCAGCCAGAGTGCACACGGTGAGGACGGAGATGTGAGTTCACCAGGATCTGCAAGGACGATGCTGGACCAGGGCCGGAAAGGAGGGAGAGCTGGGAAGCAAAAGGGGTGTCGTGCTCGTGTACTATTTTAGAAGAATCCGCTACCAAGAGAGGGAGAGGAAGAAGACCGCAAGGTAGCGGCAGTGGATCCATTGGAGTTTGTAGCTAACTAACGGTAGCACTAGTGCAAACGCAAAACGCGACGCTGGATTTTGTGGATGTTCCCTGCTGTGGACCGTACTTTCAAGATGGCGATGACCAGTGATTAGCCAGCGCAATGTAAATATAAATGGCAAATTCAAGACCTGCAAGAACACTGTGATTTGTTGATGAAGTAATTACTAATTAATAAGGTCATACTTTTGAATGAAACAGTCCATTTTTGTGAATAGACAACGTGTAATTTTACACAGTGTCCCTTTAATTCACAGTTCCCCAACAAACCCTCTCATAGTATTGTTAGTGACATAACAATCTTTAACCCACCCCCAAAAAAGGAGGTGCATCTCTTTCTAACCCTAACTCAAATTTCTAGATTTAATGCTTTTTTCCATACTTGAAATCATGAATGTTTGGGGTTGATTTTTTTCATAACTGAAAAAAAATGCTACTGAAATATCCAGGAAGAGGAGTATTGTGTTGACCAGCTAACTGCTAGTAACTGTGCTTTATGGAAAAGTATCCAGTGAGCTGATACCAGATTTTATATATGTAATAAACCAGATTCATCCACTATCTCTGACACTTCCTTCCAAACTTTATTTCTGACACTTCAGTCTCTGTGTGACCACAAACATTGATCAGAAAAAAACAAGAAAATTAACACTATCTTGTACATCCACATCCTGGCAGATACACATTTATGGCTTCAGCATCCCAACAGAGTTCAGGTCTCTGAGGAAATAATCAACCTGTGTGCACCACATATGGTCAGGTTTGTCATCTACATATCACCCAAAGATGCACCCAGACATGAAAGCAGGCTACGGTAGGGCAGGGAATCTACAATATCTCACTATCACCTACCCGCCACTCCTCCACTTGTGTGATGCGACACATTTGTGTAAAAATAAGCACTTGTGAGGGAGAAAGTTGTGAACAATTTCATCTTTTCAGTCTCCAATAAAACCAATCCAATCCTGTCAGAAAAGTTCTTCATGAGTCTTGGAAAGCTTGAATGTTTCTGCTGCCATCCACAAACCCTGCAGAAAACATGATAGTTTACCAAAGTATGTTCCAAAATTTCCTGCTTCCCAGGGTGTTGCGGCCTCTGCTTCCTCTTCATCAGGCTTCCACGTCTGTAGAAGCAACTGTGTGTGAAGGTGTTTTGGTACCAGCCCCCTACAGCTCTGCTACAGTGTACGATGTGAGTCGGTAAGATTGTGGGCCTGTCAGGTCAGATCTCTGACATCCGTCAAAACAGGTTTTTGGTCCAGGCGACCCAAAAGCTGGTTGAGCTGGTGGTTCTTTGAGAGCCCGTCAAAGCTGTTAGGCGTTAGTACAGTGCCCAACCTTCACGACTGTGACGGGGCTTGGTGAGGCCATAAGTTCTACCACCAAGGCTGCAGAAAACACTCCTGGTTGGTTGTGGGTTAAGAAGGCAAGTGAGTGGACTTTTGTTGATGCAATATGACCCAGATGCATCAGCTGATGATGAAAGACTCCAGGAACATCACTGATCACCCCATCGCATCTCTATCTGGCAACCAACCTCAGAAGGACGTCTTCAGTTTATGGTCCATGTAATTCAAACACATATTTTCACAAAAATGAAAATGATGGGGATGATGAGAATGAAACAAGGAAATGTGCTCCTAAATCAAGAATCTAGTAAATCAGCCTCTGTTGTATATTTACAGAAGTTAAAAAGCCTTAATGTCCGCACACCAGTGTCTTTATACATCCATGAAGACTTCTTTTACAGAGCTGATCTCCCATCCTGAGGATGCAGATCCTGTTTCCAGCATAAGCATTGTGACTTCTTTCTGCATTAAATGTAAATTTCATGCAGATAAATGGGAAGAGCATATCTGACAGTGACGTTGCATTTTTCAAATGTCACAAATGAAGAAGAAGGGGATTTAGAAAAGATTGAATGATGGCGGTAAAGACCAGAGAGGCAGCATGAGCAATGAGAAGGTCAAGGACAGTGTGTGTGTGTGTGTGTGTGTGTGTATGTGTGTTCATATTGTATTGCTTATCTGCATGTGTCTCTTTTGGGAACATGAAGCGAGTATCCAAAATGTAAATTGTTTCCATCCAAGACTCATTTCAGAGTTCATCTAGGTGCAAGTGTCCAGGAAATGAGTGTAAGGTAACGCAGTGTCCTCTAAAGTTTTAAAAACACAACTGTGTAAGCAAGTGAGCAAGTGATTAAATTTTCTGGGGGACTTCAATCTGACAACATATGAATCTGCAGAACTTATGTCGCCATTGGTACAACCATTAATGACCTGCAGACCTGAACGGCTGTTATAGGATTAATAAAAAAAAAATCTGTGCCAAGAACATACACAAATCAAGCATCACATTATGACCACTAACCCGAAGGATCTGGGGTCTCATTTACTAAACATTGCGTAGGATCTATACTAAAAGTGTGCGTATGGCCAAAAGCCAAAAATGGCGTACGCCAAGAAAAATCCTGATTTATAAAACCCTACGTACGCACACCAGCAAGCGGTTTCTCCTTGATAGATCACAGCTGCACTTCAACATTTGCTACAAGGTTCCTTCTCCTGTCCTGCCCTCTACATGCCCACATTCAACCATAAATGGTCGATGCAAAGCAAGTCGTGAATGTCAATGTGTATTTAAATGTGGCAGCCGATCAATGTTATTGGTTAACAGTAACCATGGAGACCACGCTCCGAAGCGCATGAAGCGTCTGGATGAGGACGGGTGCTGAGGAATGCTGTTCTGGAAAATCAGAGAGAAACAACTGATGAATTGACAGAAATTAGAACAGTATTGAGTAATTTGTGCGGCGTTATGTCTGATGTGTCAAACGCATTAAAAAATAACTTGTTAATGAATTTTAAACGTCGCATGACATTCGTAGC
>JBAMYA010043453.1:0-38603 GCA_037176975.1 Arrhamphus sclerolepis | reverse complement strand
TCTTAATAGAATTTCAAAAGTTAAAAGGTTTTACCTTCATATTATTAAAGCTGTTGGATCTCAATCAATATTTAGCTTCCAGAGTTGAAGATTAACATATAATGTAGTCATTTTTATAACCAAGCTGATGAAACACTCACTGATGAATTTGAACTTTTACTTGGGGGGGGGGGAACTCACAGGAGACATGAAGGTAGAGTATGACTCTCTCCAAACCCAGATTGTTCCTTGCTGTAGCTGAAACTTGGTAGATGCCAACTTTATTATAAGTATGCTTGACCCCGTCATCGATGGAGCTTAAGTTAACGTAAGATATAGCGGTTCCATCCCCAAAGTCCACTGTTATACTTGTCATGGAGCCAAGACCCTTCAAAGAGAAAACACAGCAGTGTCACTCACAAAGAAACCTCAGCTGTCTCTCAGTGTCTTTGCTGACTCATAAAAAGTGCACTTTCCATAATAGCTACAAGAATGAGGTCATGTTGTATATCATGTCAGTGCATATTTATGTGATATGCTTGTGCTCAAACCTCAATGCTTCATTTCTGACAGCATATTGATATACAGTATAATAAAAGAAAAACATGCAATCTACAAGGATTACACTTTAAAAACACACAAATGCAGCTGGTGGCTGATGCAAATACAGCATGAAGGTATAAAGATGGCTTCCAGAGTAATGTTCCCTTGAAGATTAAATTCAAAGCAAACAACTGCACACAGGAGACACATGCCTTCAAGGGTTTCTACCAATCAGGTTTTGCAGCCAGAGGGTTCTCCATCAGATAGATAATGTCATTAAAAAGGTGCACATTAAACCAAACCATATTTTTCTTAAACCCAACCGAGTGACTTTGCTGCATGAACATAATCAACCTGCAATTGAAGGCAAAAAGAATTAAAAATCTATTATTTTATTATTACACTTCTTACTGTTACTTTAGTTTGAGATTTCCTACATTATATCAGGACTAATTTGTCTTGACAATCAATTTATTCTGATAATGTCTTAGCTTGGCATTGAAAACAGATTAACACAGCTGGAGATATTCCCTCCTTGCCACCGCACACTTTTCCCTGCAGGTTCTCCTCCTTGCTGCGTCCATCATAGTCATGTCAAGTGCAATATTAATGACATTGTTTTGTTTTTTTTTCCTATGGATAAAAAGTCACATAACACGCAATAAAGTCTCCACTGCAAAGCAATTGTTCTATTTCTTTAAAAAGTTAGTGCAGAGATTTGGTTTCTCTCCAGACCAGAACCTCAGACTCCTGAATGAAAAAACTCTGTTACTTGAACCATTAAACCATTAAGATCTTGTGCCCTATGCAGTCATTCTCACTCACTATAACTGTACAGCCTCATCTGACAGACTTTTCTCACAAGTGACTGACTCCAGAGAATTAGGTAACTGATAGACACATGGTTGAAATGCAATTAATCACATTAACGTGAAATCTAATGTTTACCGCAGTAATTTCTTTTTCTTTTTGAGATGTTAGCAGAGATGGTCCTTGAGAAATGGTGTGACAGTGCTGAACACTGTAAAAGCTTGAACAAAAGGTCGGTCTATCTAACCATAAAGCAAGGACTTATTGCAATATAATGTCTTCCTGCTACTGTTTGTATAGCTGGCTTTTACATTCAAAGGCAAATGTTTTTTTCTTTGAAAGCCCCGTTTCTTTGCATTTAATTAACTTTGTCCTTAACGGAAATAGGCACCTCTTCCAAAAAGACCAAGAAGGTGACATTCGTCCCCAGTTTTGCTACCAATGTCCCCTCACTGGTGAAGAGCTGGAGACCCCTGGGAGCCTGACTGGGACACTTTTGTTGCCTGGGGGTGTACTTGAAAAGACTCCCCTCCGTGCAGTTGTTAGATAAAGCCTTGCGATATCTAGGAATTAACAGAACACACAGATGAGAAGTGCACATTAAATTGGGCATGTTCAGCACATTTACAGGGAGGAAGAAGTTATAAGAGGTGTCGAGCGCTGATTCCTAGATGCTATTCACTATTAATTATATGAAATGTATGTATTGATACACATGTCAACAACTTTTCATAACTACACTGTTTTCCAAGCAGAACTCCAGCAAACACTGCAGCTCCTCTAATGGCTACTTGAGGCTCCAAAACATGATCAGCCCACTTTTGACACTTTCAAATGTCAACTTCAAAGAAGTAGTCAACATATTTACAAAGTTTGCTGTTATTTCTACTTATTATCCATCTCCCTGTATGTGTCTGCTGTGCAGGTAATGAATTCTTTTTTTTTTACATTAAGGTTTATTTATTCATTTATCTTTTTTAAATGAAATAGCATTGCTTGAATTTATAACTGGGACTCTCTTCAAATAAATTGACTCAAATGAAGTGCTCTTAATTGGACTTGGAAAACTGAACTTGTTTTAAAGTGGTGTGAGATGACTTTTGTTGTGAACTGGCACTACATAAGTACAATGTATTGAACTGAAAGTATCATGGATATTGCCATGGTCTGTTGGGAGTGTTACCACAAACCAACAGGTGTGCACGATGTCCTCTGTTTTTTTTAAATCTGCTCCAGCAACTGCATATCATGTCTGACATAAAATATGCCAAAGAGAACACAGACTAAAACAACAATTTGAGGATTCAGAGCAGAAATCCACCAACCATTTGGAAACATCATAGCAGGTGTGACTATCTTTTGAACAAAGCCTACAGTTGGCATGTGTGGTGCTTATACTGATATGAAGAGTATAATATCAATGTTTAAGGATGTAGTTCACATGATTTGTTATCCAGTTTTTGCTCTCAATTCCCTTCTTGACTCTTTTTTCCCCCCTTTTTTAACCAAACTGACTGTTTTTAATCAGGCAGGCTTGTCCACAGATCTTTTATGTACCTCCTGGTGACCGTTTAGGTGATCAGTGGGTATTACTGGCTCGGAATCTGAGTGTACAGATTTTAAGAGGGTGTGCATAATTATTATTTACTTATTTTTTTTATTTCAATGATATGAAGGTTTAATGGGAAGTGCAGTGTATGCAAACTAACATTTCCACAAGGAATAGTTGCATATCTGCTTGTGTTTTTCATTAATTTTTCTTTTGTGCAAATAATTTCTCTACGAATAAACCAGACATACCCTGTGGTGTTGAGGAAGCTGTCCCCTGTTATGCAGTCTCGGGATGTTGCTGAAGGAACAAACCAAAAAGCTGGAGTACAGCTCCCATCAATCTGCCTCTCAAACCCAAAGTCACTGTTTCGATAGAGGGAGAGGACACACACAACCTGTGTTATCAAGATAAGTTACAACCACCTTTAAACTTCAAATAGAAATATTTAGCGCAGAAAAAAATAAAATCAATAGATAAAGAAACAAATATACTAGGTGAGACAAAAGCACTCACACAACAGCAGCTCAGTGTTGAGGTTTGATGTTTTATGTATAAAACATTTGAAGTTGAGACATTTTTTGTGTTTACAAAAATTATAATTACACTCTAGCAAAGTCAGGAGGATCTGTTAGATTTCTCTCATAAAATCATGGTAACAATCTCAGGGACAAGGAGACTTCTTTCGCAATAAAGTGGTTTTAAGCTTTTAACATTTCACTGTTATTATGTTCAATTGGGACCACATGGGAAATAGTAAGACTGGCTGAAGTAAGTACAAATATAGATATTTTTTTTAAAAAAGTAATTAATTTGATATGGAATAGAAGTGAATCAAAGTGCACCATGAACGTTTCTCCTCTGGTAGATTCAGCAGTTTCAAAGATTTGTTTTTTGTGTACAAGAAAACTGTAATTCGTAAAAGCAATACTTTCTTCCAAGAAATTTATAACAACTTCTGGTGACATTTTATTTTTACCAACTTCATTCCTAAGTTGAGGTAACAGGCATAAAAATCAGTTAGTCTGAAAATACATCTTAAATTCTCTTCCTGTTATGCTTTCGATTTGCTTCATAGAGTCCACCTCTAGAGACTGATAAAGAGTTGTGCATTTAATGAAGTGAAGAAAAAAAAAAAAAGTGTAGCTTTGGAGAAGGAAACTCACCACTCAAAATCTGCCTCTGTGCAAGGGCAGGAATCTGACATCTGGGAAATATACTGATCTCTGGCCTTGACACATTGAACATTCGCTCTTAGCTTTTGGAAGATTCTCTTCATTCCCATGATGCACACTTCCCCCTGTAATAAATAATGCATCATAAAAATAGAGGTTCTTTTTCTTGGCTTTTTTTTGTCTTCTTGCATTCATTGTATAACAAAATGAAATGATTCTTTTGAGATCATCAATGAATAAATCTTGACAGAGCATTTTGCATAGTTAAGTAGTCTCATGTGTCCAGTCTTATCATCTCAACGGTGTTTCATTGACGGAACATGACCTGATTCTCTTGTAGAGCACAGAAACAGTCTATTTAACATTTATCTAAGCCACTCAGAATAATTTGGGATGGTGCTGGGCTGAAGGTGCAGCGCTGGTGGGCTCACAAATCCTTGGGGTGGAAGTGTGTGTGTGGGTGTGTGTGTCTGGGTGGGTGGGTGGGGTGTATTTGGTTTGGTGAAGCAAGCAAGGACAAGCAGAGACAAGAATTTTAAATTGGAAGGGCCATGTTCTTACACTGACCTGATTTATGAACGCAGGCACATCCAGATCATTTTTAAGACCTCATAGTTCCTTTTTTCTCCCCAACAGATCACTTTGCTCTCAGACTGCAGTTTTACTAGAGTTTCTAAAAGTAGAATGAGACGCACAATCTTCAGCTATCAACTCTCCTTCTGTGAGTCCAGGTGGCAGAGTCCCTCTATAGCCTTAAGATTAGGGTCAAAACTTTCTCTTTGATAAAACTTGCAGATAGGGCCGGCTTATACGACCCTGAGCCATCCTCTAGCTATGCTGCTGTTGGTCTAGGCTTCTGAGGGATCAAAGTCCGTGAGGCACTTGCAACTCTCCTCACTACCGTCTTTACTCTGCAGCTTGCCATCATTAAGTTTGCGTGACTTTTTTGGTTTTTGCTCAGGTAGTTTTTGCCTGGCATAGTTCTTGTTGGTGTCTCCACCATGTCATTTTAAGCCCTAATTGGTCAAGCTAGATGCCTATCTGCTTTGTAAAGTTAAAGTGTGAGAGGGTGGAGTTGGATTCTGGTATTTTTCTGTGAAAAGGGCATCCTTCCATTCCACTGATGCTTGTGACCCTGACTCTGCTCAGTAAGAAGGAACTGGAAGTGATCTGTTGGATTCTTGAGATTTTGTAGCTCCGGTGGTCTTTATTAACAGTGATTAGTTGCTGCTTTTCTGCCCTGTCTGCCTAAGGGGCTCAGTCCAGGACTCAAACGTGGACCTACTGCTCGAGGACTGTAGTCTTCATAGATGGGGCACTCGCACAGTCGGATGAGCTATCTGGCACTCCAGATAGGCTGTTTGTATCAAAATGAAAAATGTAGTCATTGGTATTGAGTTCTAGCCTTTGTTAAACTCCAGCTACAGATGTCACACCATTAAAAAGAATATAGAACAATGAATGAGAGATTGTGAAATTATGTTTTGCCTTTAGTGGTTTTAATTGCTCATATTTTCAATAAAAAGTTTTAAAAAAAATAAATGAAAAGTGATATTATGATGATAATTATGAGTAGAGTTGGAGGTCCCAGTTGATGCTAGATGTTCTTCAGCAAATTAACAATTACACAATATGTTGTCAAGAGCAGAATAAAAAAGAAATAAAAGGGAACTGTTTGGAATCTAAAGGGAAAACAAGGTACCAAAAACATCACTCTAAAATACATATGCAAGAGGGTCAGCCAGAAAAAACAAACAAAAAAAAAAGTTAATTCTGTGCCTCTTCACTAAACTCACAATGGAAAGGTATTTGCATGAGTTCCAAATGGCAAAAACATATGCTTTATATGCTGAATATATACCAAGAAGATGCGTTGCATCTTCCTCAAAGCTTTCTATTTTCAATATGCAGGGTTGCTACCTTAAAGGATGTTGTTTTCCAAAGTGAAGGGGGATTTTGAAAGTGTGAGAAACAGCAGGAGAATGGATTGTTTTGAAGTCAGTAACACCAACAGACGAGATCCTGTGAGTCATGCCATCACTCAACTACCAGCAAGGTTCCCCTACCTCATTGTGTAACTGCCACGTCAAATAGTCTTTAGAAGTACACCGTCGTTGGAAAATGGAGCGAAAGTCAATCTTTACCAATTGCCATTCAGATCGATGACTGAAATGACCAAATATCCTGGACAGAAAAACAAAGTGAGAGCATTTGGTATGCAGGGCAGACTCTTCCAAGTCTTGGTAAGGGTTGTGACGAGTCCTGTCTTCCACAGGTTAACTATCTTTTTGTTTCTCAGGTGAAGTGGCCGTGGCTTGGCATCAGCCAAGTGTGTCTCCCTTTTTTGTCATGTCCTCATGAGCTGGATCGTGACAAATGGGGGAGACACACCAATTTTAAAAGGCAAATCTATGAGTGTTTATTAAATTAACATAAGCTTTAAAACAAGAAAAAGACCAAACTGAACCATAGTATGGCAGAACGCCAACCCAAAACAAACCAAACAAGAACTGAGACACTAACCCTCACAAGACCTAAACAAACCCCCCCGCCAAAAAAAAAAAAAAAAAACTGCTTGCTATGGGGGAAACATGAGCAGCCCCTGGTGTGAGGAGCAGCCTGGTTTACATAGACTGGGAACACTGGCCCAGGTGTTCCCAGTCAGGGGCTAATGCCAAGCCACACCCACCTCACCTGCGGAACAAAGAGATAGTTTACCAGGGGAAGGCAGGAGTCATCACGGGGTAATGTATAATTAGCCAGAGCAGGAATTCATTAACATGCTGGAAACACATCATCTTCTCATAGCTCCTTCATGTCTTACGTCATTATGAGGATGTCCTCTCCAGGCTCCCCCAGCACTCCATCAACATAGAGAGGAGAAGAGGTGAAGCTATATTTGTCCCAGTTTCTGCCTTCATCAAAACTCAGCCTGAGGGAGACAGACCCGTGACAGACGGAGCTGAATTCAGCAAGAAAATGTCTTTGCAGGAAAGCAATTTCCCTCCTGATTTTGAATACTGAGTGCAGTCCCTAAAAGATATGGAGCATCCATAAAGAGTCTTACCAAATGTGTCTAATTGGCAGAGGTGTGTGCCTGATGGCCACCAGAGAGCCTCCTTGATTGAGGAAAAACACACTGTACTCTTCCTGAAACACCTGTCCACACAGCAGCTTTAGTTTAGCACACCACAGATGAATTCTCACGTCTACACAAAATATACACGGGTGCCAAGGTGCCATGTATGCTTTAATCTAGACAAGAAAGAAGTAGCATGTACAAGTGTTTTGTTTTGTTGTTTTTTCCCCCCACAGGAGCCAGTGATAAAAAAAAAAGAACGTGCAACCTCAGCTTTATCTGCTTTTAAAGATTAGAAATATTTGAGATGAAAAGAGTGAAAAAGCCTGATAAAGCCTGGCCTTACATATTTATAAAAAAAAAAAGAAAATTCACTGTGCTACGCAAAATTTAATTTTCAAGGAGAAGACCACATTTTGTTGAATGGATAAAAGGGATTCAAAAAATAAACCTGGACATGCTGAGAAAGGTAATGCATTCAAAAGGTACAGTTCCAGAAGCATATTAGAAAATGAACCCATGAGTGAAGTCATCCCATTACCTCTCTCCAGGTGTTTCCAGCATCAGATGTGATGAAAATGCTGACATTAGTACTGACCAGCTCGGGTCCAACCACGCCTGAACACAAATCAATAAAGAACAGCACTATAGAAAATGTAATGCAATTTATTTCAAGTATTCTATAGTTACCAAAACAGCTTTGTGGTTTAAATAGTGTTGTCAATGTTTCTTCCACTGAGGTAACATGAAACAGATGTGCAGAAAAGGATTTCATTTCACTTTTTTAACCGTTGTCAGCTGAGAAGGATGGTTATGAGGTGCAGTGAGGGACATTATTTAGAATTAGCATTCATACACACATATGAAACCAAACTCTCACATACTTTACTGAAAACACACATACAAGTGAAATGCTCTCATACATACAACTGAAAATGCTCTCATACATACGACTGAAATTTCTCTCATACATACAACTGAGAATCCTCTCACACATCTGAAAATCTCAGTTGAAATGGAAGTGATTCAGTTGAAACAGAATCACATTATAATACAGATTAACAGTGGTAAACTTGTTCTTGTTTGCTGACACTGTGGCGAGAAAACAAGTCTGAAGTGATAGCTTTAGTGTATCCATATTTGGAGCCACGGGGGTTCGTGTATCATTTGTTCTTCCCATTTTCAACTGACAATCAAAAATATTGTTTGCATAACAAACTGTGGAAATCTAAATAAAAACTTATTTCATACTTCAATACAATTAAAACCCTCTCTAGCCCTGAATCTGACAAAAGTCTTTTCCCCTTCAGATCATGTAAAATAATCTTCTGATGCTTTTTTCTGATCACTGTAGGACATCTCCATGTTTCAAACCAGTCACTTTTTCTTTTTTTTTCTTTTTTTAAAAATTTTGATTGTCAATTGAAAATGGAAAGACTGAATGATACACAGATATACACGGACCCACAGGCTCCAAGTACAGCTACGGTGGACTGTTGCCTCGCCTCACTTTTCTTGTCTCAACAGCGTGATAGCCTCCCATTAACACAGACAACTTCAGCAACTAATGATACTGGAGTTAGCTTCTGACTTGCAAGAAGACTAAAGAGAAATTCCATGTTTATAATATATTCTTTACTATCTGAGATAATTTAATACAGGTTGGATGTACTGGATTGTGTATTTTGATCTGCTATAAAGCTAGCCAGTATTTTGAGCTGCTATAAAGCTAGCCAGGCCTCACCAGACTCTTTACACTTCATTTTATTCCTGCAGAGTCTGGGGCCCGTTTCACAAAGGATTTTCAACAAACTCCGAGTCAAAAAAAAAATAACTCAGAGTCAACAAACTCTGAGATCAGAAACTCTGAGTTTTTGGTTCCAGAACAGCGGTTCTGAGTTGGTTCAATCAACTCTGAGTATGTTGACTCAGAGTAACCGTGAGTATAAAAAGCCATCATCAGTGGAGTTCAAATACCGTGATTCACCATGGCAACGCCAGGTAAACGGAAGAGATCCACCTACTTCACGTCGGCAACCCCAATGAAAACTACCGTTGGCGAAAAACGTAAAGCAATACAGAGTATCTGGTATGAATTGAGGGCAGAGCAGCGGCAGGTGGTCTTTGTGGACGAAGGAGATCATGAAAAAATTGAATTGACTGTGAAGAAAATCGGTAACGTTCTAATAGAAAATCATTGGGGAATGCCAAACAATCTGGGTCTTAGAATCCTTTCCTGATGCAAATTCAGTTCAGCTCTTAATACAGCCCCCCCCCATCAATACCATTACCATTTTCACGGGTACCCGATGCGTCACACATGTGACGTGCAAGGCCCGAAGCGTCAATATATGACCGACGCATTTGGCGTGAGAATGCGTTGGATTTGATAGCCTGATGACATCACACTGTTTCGGGCTTTTTTAAGGGAGGAGACAGATTAACTTTAACTAAATTAGGGTTTACATTGCAATCACGTGCAGAGATTCAGAACAGCTGCAGGAGTGAATGAAAGATTTGATGTTACAGTTACTATGCAAATAGCTGGCAGAGGTGAGATCTGGCTGATATAATAAAAAACAAAACAGCTGATGGAATAAGTAGGTTATTTTAAACAGATGACTCAACCATAAGATGTTTGGTTGGTTTTTCTTAGTTCTGCTTCATTCCTGCATTCATCCATCCATCATCTATACCCGCTACGTCCTGTGCAGGGTCACGGGGGTCTCCTGGAGCCTATCCCAGCTCACTTCGGACGAAAGGCAGGGGTACACCCTGGACAGGTCTCTTGCATTCATACTTTCTAATAATATATTACAGTTTATTCCATGACTATTGTGAAAACTGGCACTAGATAGTCATTGATTAAGTATGAAAATACCTGTAGTCTAATACACAGAATAATCATTATCATTATTATTATTATTATTCTTTTTTTCTTTTTACAAAAAACATTTCTTCGTTTTTCTTTCTTTGTTTCTGTCTTTTTTTGGGAGGGGGGGTAACGAGTGGACGTTAGAGCCGCTTTGACCGTATTAAATTATTAAACTATCTATTCGGATCATCAACACACTTTACTGATGCAAAATGCGACATTTCATCGTTCAGACGTCGCCAAAATGATCGTTATATCAGAGGTTTTGAGATTCAACTGAACCTGTTTTGGCTTTAAAATGTGGAGGAGACAGGAAGAGACTCGGGGTATGTTGAAGTAAAACTGCTCCCGACCAGGTTTAGTTCAGGGAGTCAGTTACCGCAGTAACAGACTCCGAGTATCAGTTACCTCACTTTGTGAAACCGGCTCATCTGAACCCTCTGCATCGGAGTTATGTAATCCCGCTTTGTGAAACGGAAAACTCAGAGTTTCACTGAGTTCTGGGTCAAGATACTCGGAGTTTCCACATAATCCGCTTTGTGAAACGGACCCCAGGTGATGTTCAAGCTCCTTCCCCTTTACCCTCCGACTTGACGAGTGCCCTTTCTGCAGAACCACCAATAAGTAGCCAGTTCATGATCACATGTAGTGTAGTCATAGCGCCACCTGACTACCTGTGACCCAAACTTTTCTCCCTCCATTTTTTTGTTTTGTTATATTTTTTATTTATTTTTTTCCCCCCTCAAATGAGATGGAAGGGTTTTCCTGGCAGAGGCAGAGAGAATTTTACCCAACTGTTTGAAGATCAAGATTGAGTGTTTGAGTGAGAGATTTCTAGGAATGAAATTCAGGCAAAGCAAGCAAAATTCATAATTTCATTATCTAAGTCAAAGTACTGAAGCCAACAGATGTTTTCTTTGGGATTTATTAACTATTTATTTATTTATATTTATTAACTGTCGTGGTTTCATTTCAGTGTATGGCTTTCTGATTCCCACTGTAGTGGATACAGGATATTTGGGGGAAAAAAAAGTATTTGCAGTATAGTTATTGTCTCCAAAAAACAGTTACAGAGGTTTAAAAACTAGTGATTGGTCAATATTTTTGTCTGGTAGTCAAGAGGTTCAGTCAAAGGTTGCCATTTTGCAATAGTTATAATTTTTCAACAAAAATGTGAAATTCTGCAAAAGTTGATTTTATGATGAAAACTTTGTCTTTTTTATTTTTTTTTTTTTTACTTGTCAAAGCAATTTCATAACATTTGTTACTTTTGTTATACAAAATCACCATATGACCAAAAGTTGTGATTTTGTGAAATTTGAGACTTTATGGCCTAAAATCACTGTTTCTGAAAAATTGGTGAAAAATGGTGAAATTTGCGATTTTAGTAAGAAAAATTTGCTGCAATTATACAAAGTTTAGACTTTCACAAGGTGGAAAAATGGATATATGAATTTAAAAAGTCACAATTTTGCATGTGTCTCGATTTTACAACAAAATTTCTTTATTTTTCAACAAGAACATGTAATCATGCCAAAGTCATGACTTTAAGACAAATGGTTGACAATTTTTGTCAAACCATCAGAATCTTGTGATTTATACATACATGCACATAAATATGTGTGTATGTATATATATATATATATATATTTGTGTGTGTGTGTGTGTGTATGTATATACATATATATGTAATTTTAGATAGATATAAATTATATAAAAAGCAAAAAAAATATATTCCATTATATTATAAACAATTGTCTTTTGCCTTAAATTTACCCCCAATACATTCAATATTGTTTGATAATTTGACTCTTCATTATAATTTCTGCATTTGCTTGAATGCAATCTTGTTGCCATGTCTCTATTTTTTAATACAGCTGGTATCACAGTCTACAGATGTTCATGACAGACTAACAGACCTTCAAAATGATCTAAATCTCATCAGCACCAGGTAAGATGCTCATCTCCGTTGCAATCGTTGTTAGATGGGGACATATGGTGCGTGGAATAATCTAAACGACCGCTGAGCTTCCCTTTAAAACCTGAGCAGGCGAACAAAGCTGATGAAGCTTAGTGAGAAATTAATGAGAACATACTTTAAAACTCAGGGCTTTCTGCTACTGTCACTAAACTAATACTTGGAACAATAAGACAGATGTTTGTTATAATAATAAAATTAAAAAAAAGCTTTACATTTTTAGCTATTGTTTTAGTTGTGAAAATCTTAGGATTATCAAACTGAAGACGTCTGAAAAGACTCATCTTGGTGAGTATAAATAAAAACAAGTGCTTATGGAGCCCTCCAGTGATACGCACGTCCTCGGGCGCTAACACAGTCATAACTCGCAGCATTCAATGCTTCTGTTCAAAAGCCAGTTTCAAATACTTCCACTCTGTTAAAAGCATGAGTCCCCCTTGCCTCGTTATTGGTTTATTTAAAGTGACAGCGGAGTTTTTCCTCAGCAGGACCGAGCAACACCTGGTCTAGGACCGAAAGAACCTTCGGGCCAAACATGGCCGTCATCTGCAGGATGGAGCTGACTCAGGGTGAGCGTGGCTGCATAAATTCACCCACATTTCCACCAGAACGGTCAAAACTCACCAAAATCAGGCCTAAAACTGTCTGCTATCTGGTGTGTGCCTGTTTGAAAAGAAAAAAGCCATCATCAGAACATGAGCGTGCTCTGATGTGAATCGATGAAATATATCTTTAAAAATCTGCAGTGGACAGAGGAGTCGATACCTTCACGCTATTACATCTTAGTCAGTGCAGTCTTCTTGTTTATCATCGACCTGACCTGAATTTTCCTCCGATGGAACATTGTGACAAAGTGACAAAATGAGAACACACTGCTTGTCCCCATTGTCACCATCATTGCCATAGTACTGATGATTTAACAATGCTTGGTGATTGTTTTCTTCATACCCACCACATGCTGCAGGGGAAAAGGGAAGAAGCCTTGGTGACATCATCAATAATGCCACTGTGTTAGACCATGCGTTGGGGGGAGTAGAATTCATTTTTGAGTGTTTACTGGCTTTACTGAGAGACATCAGGTGTCCCTGTGTGAAAGTGATTGCTATGTAATTTAAGATCAATAAAGTTATTTGGAACTGAGATTCCAAACATCAGGTGTCCCTGTGCACACAAAATCTTTTGTTATTGTGAGCTGGATTTAATAAGTTAATGAAAGTTGACTGTGCATTTGTTTTGTCAACTTTTTGTTATGTGTATATCCTGGTGCCACTTTTTGGATGGTAAAATGCTTTAACAACATTCTAGACCACATGTGTCAAACTCCAGAGTTTGCAAAGACAATCATAAACTTATAACTAGAACATTTCTGAGGAAATTTCAGTACGACTGCCTGGTTTATTCAGTACTGATGTCAAAAAGTGAAATAACTGTGGTGGAGAGCAGCTGATTTCTGTCAAGTTTAGAACTTATAATTTTTTGTCACAATGTTGGAAAATTGGATATTTTCCAGGATTTTTTAAAAATTATTTAATTTATTTAGTTGAAGAGAAATTTTAAAGGTCACAATTTTGTATATTTATCAGTGTATAACAGAAAGTATTGATTGTTAGGGTTAGGGTTAGAAAATTGATCTTGCAAAATCAGAAATTTTACAACAAAACTTGCTTTTTTTTATTTTTTACAAACAAGTAATGTATGGATGGATGGATGATGGATGGATGGATAGATGACGGATGTATGGATAGATGAATGGATGCATGGATAGATGGATGAGTGGATGGACAGGTGGATGGATGAGTGAATGGACAGATGGATGGACTGATGGATGTATGGATGGATGGATGATGGATGGACGGATGAATGGATGCATGGGTAGATGGATGAGTGGATGGACAGGTGGACAGATGGATGGACTGATGGATGGATTGATGGATGGATGCATGCATGCATGGATGGATGGATGGATGGATGGATGGATGGATGGATGCTTCAATGCAGGAGGCAGCAAATGAAAATGAAAATATGGATTAAAACGATAAGACGTGCAAAATTCTCTGTGACTGAAACGTGTCTGAAGCAAAGGAAGTGATAATTAACTTCAGCAGGAGTCGAAAGCTGCAATTTAGTTTAAGCTGTTGAAGATGTTCAGCACTACAGAGATTTGGGGGATAATAACTGATGAGGAATGAATGCAGGGACAAGAATACTCCAGCAATACATTAATTTAATGAAACACAGTTGTAATTAGTGTCACGTCTGCTTGTTCTTTAATGATGGGGCAGTGACACATGTAATTAGTTTACACATTAGAACAGTCAGCAGGTTTCTTCTGTGCTTCTATCACATGTCACAGCAGCTGTGCAGCTCATGTGTATGAGTTTTGTGGGTCTTTTTTTTTATCTTGTTAGGATTATGCAGCTCCACTTGCATGATTGTGATTGGTCATCTGATGCCATGTCTGCATCTGTGCAGACATGGGTTGGGTTGAGTTGATTACCAGAACTGTGACACCAGTTAGTGAGATCTTGATCACTAAGGTTAGTTAAGTCGGGTCATCTAGAGCAGAGGTGTCAAACTCTATTTCATCCTGGGCCATATCATCACCATGGTTACCATTAAAGGGACCTGTTATTCAATACCTTTTCAACCAGCTATGATGTTAGATTTACCACTAGTTCCTGGACTTGGTCATAAAAGGATAAAATTTCAAATTTCACAAAATTTCTTTTATTATGACTTTTGTACTAAAATCACAAATATTTCTTGTAAAACTGCAATTAAAAAAACATTTTATTGTAAAATGGGAAATGTGGCAATATCTAATGCATATAGAAGTAATGTATGCCCTCCATCACTTCCATGTGTAGATGTACCGTGACCAGCGGAGTACACCTGAGTCCATCTATGGTCTGAGTCCAGGAATCATGTCAGTTTTGAGCACAGAATGAAGCAAACAGTAATCTGCTGCTCTGTAGTCTCTGAGACAACAACACACTTATACAACACCTTTCTCGTTCAGAGACCACTCAAGTCTCTTAGACCACCTCCTAGTTATGCTGCTACAGGCCTAGGCTGCTGGGGCGACTCCTATTGTCTGGTGAGCATCTTCACCCTGTCTGTCTTAGCTCAG
This sequence comes from Arrhamphus sclerolepis, assembly GCA_037176975.1. Classification (NCBI taxonomy): domain Eukaryota; kingdom Metazoa; phylum Chordata; class Actinopteri; order Beloniformes; family Hemiramphidae; genus Arrhamphus; species Arrhamphus sclerolepis. Next base: position 23,485 of record JBAMYA010043453.1, on the reverse strand, counting down.
TTTCAGATTCTTCTGAACCATTAAATAGAATCAAAGATGTCTATCTTCTGTAGTCTCTCTCCCTTCCCCTTCTCCTTTTCCAGGTGCTACCATGGTGACGTTGCCATCTTCTGACCATCACAGCATTTACCTGCACCTGTACACTGGACACCACTGTTAGACACCAACTAACATGGGTGACCCTCCAACCAGCACATGTTTATATATGTTTGTGCGTCTACTGTTAAGCGTCTAGAGACAACTTGTGTTTAAACAGATGCTATATAAATAAAACTGAATTATAGTGAATTGAATTTTCAAACAAACCAGATACGGTTTAGTAAATTCAAATAATATGCTACTTGGTTAGGGTAAGACATGAAGCCGTGTAGTTTGGGTCAGGTACGAAGACGTGTTTAAGGAACATTTTCCACCATCTTGTTGCCTGGATGCTGTTCCACTCAAACAACAGGCAACCATTTCACATTTTCTCTGTATTTATTGTGATACTCCCACATGTCGGGCATGTGGACAAATGTATTGATCGCAGGCTCTCTTGTGGGACTGAGCTGGCTTCATCGTTGAGGCCACAGGAGTCTTGTGTTCATGTAAACACCCTCGGTGCTGCTGCTTTTGTTGTCTGACATTGCAGAGCTCGACGCTTGATATCCGTCTCGACCGTTCACCTTTGCTGCTGTGAAACTGCAAGAAAAGAATGAATGATGAATCTTTTTCCACTCACAGAGAGACTTCAGGACGCTGCTGGGTTGACACATCTGTCTTGTCACCCAGAAAGTACATGCTCTTCATCACTCTGAGCTCGCCTGCTGGGCAGCTGAGCTTTGGTGTACTGCTCAGGAGCATCACGGTCACTGTAATGAGAGTTGGTCTGGGTGTAGCTTGAATCTGCCAGCCTTTTGTCTAACAGTCTGCTTCTCTGAGCTCTGTCTCAGGGTCAGTCTGACGTGAAATAAATCATTGAAGACCTCTTTATCTCTGCTCCAGTCTCTCCTTGCACACCTTCTGGAAGGTCTTTAACCTCTTGCAGGAAGCTAATCAGCGAAGTTGTGAGTGATTTAGAACAGGCTGGCTCCACTCCGCCGTCTGGCAGGCAGTGATAGCGCCTGGGAGAGCTGTTGCAGCCGTCGGCGTGGAACCAGCCATGTCCAACAGTGAGTCCAGAGGGCTCGCGGCTGCGGCTGCTCCCTCCCACATGTCGAAAAAAAGACCTAAGAAGGAGTGAAGAGACGACAAACTAACAGCAGCTGGATGAAAGGCAGCGTGCCAAATGAGTCCACTGGTCCGTGTTGGTTGAGAGCCAGCAGTGGAGGCGATCCAATATGAGCTGTGTAAATATTAATCCAGTCAACGTGGAGGGTTTAATGAGTCGTGTTTATACAGCCAACGCAGGTATCGACCACACGATGATGACAGAGTGGTGATAAAATCCTGTGAGTGAAACAAATACCTTCAAGGGTAATAACAGGATACCAAAGACTTTCATACAACCAAATAATTAAATCATTTATGTAAATCAGTGATAAACCGCTGCAGCAAGGCAATTTAAGCTCAAATCTTTATTTAGATACTTTTAACCAGGGGGTTCAAAGGGCATCAGATCTGAGGACATGTATTCATCTGCAAACTGAGCAACATTTTGCCCAACGGAAGAAAAATACTCCTGAAAATTTAGAAACCCATGAATGTCCTGGCCACAGTGAGAGCTCTAAAACTCCCTCTGCCTTATCAAAACTATGAATCAGGGGGTACTTAACAATGAGTCGAGATACTCTGAAGGTTTTAAAGGTGCTCCACAGCCTCTGAATTGAATGTGCATATTCAAATGAACACTGAGTGTCCATGGTGCTGGTACCCTGCAGGATGAAGAGGGTTAACCGGCAGTACTAATATAACTATCAACGCAAAAATACCACAAATGTGATTGTGTAACATGGCAGTTAACATTAACAGTGATTTACTGGCAGAAATGCAATATCAATTTCATTTTTGTTTAAATCCAAAGATATTTAAGTCTTCAGAGGAGATGGGGAGTATTCAGTTGGTTGCCATTTGTAAATAGAGCCACCAGATGTCGCTAAAGTTTACACTCTGCTACATGCTCTCTACACACTGCTTTTAGAAATAACGGTGAAAGTAAAACTCACTGGATATGATATTTATGGTCCATGAGTGTACTTATACACCACCTGAGTAAAGTGGCGGTAATAGTTAACTATCTTGTATTGGGGCTGCAGTATTTTGTTTTCTTGGTAAATCAACCTGCTGTTTCTTTTCCCCCATTAATGTATTTAAATTTTTTTATAATATTAAGTTGAAAGAGGAATATTCTGCCATTTGTTTTGTTTTACATGAGGACACAAGTTCCTAAATGAAATATTAGCCACAAATACCACAAGAATACAGCACAATAGGTCGCTGTTCAACTGTCTCTGCACTTTTGTTCATGGCAACTGGTTTTATCTTAATGATAAATAAAGCATCCATCCATCTGTCCATCCATCCATCCATCCATCCATCCATGGAGTCAGACATCAAGCTTGACTTCACCTCCTCCTCTGCATTGTGCCTAGTTTCAGATCTGTTCTACATGTTTTTGCTCTCATGTAAAATCTGGAAATAAATGACTAAGTCAAAGTGAAAAATAATTTCAGTGAGCAGAAGAGTCTGCTCTTGGAGCATCGGGCACTGAGCATTGCTGTTTGGTGCCCCGTGTGAGGCGTATCCCTGTCTGTGGATGATTTTACATCACTCTGGAGGCGTCATTCATGTCAAAAGCTGTGGAAAATTCAGCTTTTCAGGATTCAGCTCAAGTGTCAGCAAATCAAATTACAGCTGTAGAGCTTAGCCAATCAAATTGTACATGAGTGTAGGCCTGTAGTCGGAAGAAATAGAGGAAAAAAAAAAATCCTTGCTGTGTGTTTTCTCTTTGTTTTAGACTTTGTGATGACATGAAACTTGGAAATAAAGCCTGGAGATTATTTTAGGTGAATCTGGTGTGAATTACATTTGTGTAATTGTGGACAAATACCATGTGTAAAGTACTGAAAGCCACCATTGTCAAACAAAAGATGCCGTCCACTACTGCAGAAGGACTGTGTCAAACCTGACAAGCTGTCTTATGTTCATAGATGGAAAAAATTGATTCATTCCTCACTGGTATGACCAAGGCGTTCTTCATGAGACCTGGGTTTGAACCCCAGCTTGCGGTCATTTGAAGAATGTCTGTCCCCTGTGTGTGTCAACTTTGAACAAAGACCTCTAGTGCCAGAAAATGATTATCTCAACATATTTTATCAATGCATCATGATTTCTAAAAAACCCCACACTTCTATCACTAGCTTCTTGTATGAGATGACATATAAAACTTTATTAAAATAAAACACGCAGGTTAAAGTAAAGACACTTGAGTTGACATCTTCCTTTAAGAGGATTTTAGATCTAAAAAAAACACAACCTTGGAAAGTTTGTGGTTTTTTTTTTTTTTTTTTTTTTTGAGGGATGAGGGTGGGGAGAAGCTTAGAATACTGAGAAATGTTTTATTTTCCCATCAGAAAGTACACTATGATGACCCAGCCTCTGGGAAGCATATTGTTGAGGTTTTCACACAGCACAAAAAAGTAGCTCATGGATGAACAAAAACCACAAAATTTGAGACAACAAATTAAAAAGAGCATCATGATAAATGTTCTAAAATAGAAATAAAAAAAACCAAAAAGAGAAAAAAACAAACCCAACTGAGCACTGAGCTTCTGCTGTTTTATTTATTGAAGTGAATCCGTGAAGTTGAATTCAGTTAGTAGAAAGAAAAACAAGTCAGACAGTTAAGAAAACCAGCATGAGCAAAGATAAAGATGATTGCATGTGTCCTCATTAGACATTATGAGCTTCTCTTCTTCTTTTTGAAGCTGGTCTCCAAAGTTGTGCGTGCACGCGCACGCGCGTCAGGGGCGTGGAGGTAGGGATGGGTGGGGGGCTAGGGGGTGTTGCATCCTCTCACGTGACCAGCCTGTCTGTCCTCTCTCCTCCGCTCCTCCGTCCGGATCTCTTTGTTGTGGTCGCAGCCGCTGCTCTCTTAACGCGGGGAAGAACCGGAGCAGAACCGGCGGTGGTCTCTCTCTCTCTGGTGGTCTCTCTGCCGGAGACGCAGGACGAGGAGAAGCTCAGCGTGCGCTGCCAGCGACAGATCTGAGCTGCTGCTGATTAATCCAAAAAGAAACGCAGAGTTTTGGGTGCGGAGGAAGGACGGAGGGCGAGGATGCTGCCGCTGTCTCCGCTGCTCCCAGCCCGGACGAACCGAACCGCCTCCAAGCTTTTCTGAACGCGCCTCTCCGCTCTCTTCTCCGCCTCGGAGCTCTCCCTCTGCGGGACACGGTGCGGGGCTCCTCGCTCCCATCAGTCGGGATTATACGACAGAGTCCGTGCGCGCGTTTACCACCTGAGCTGAAGTGACTCCGTGCGCGGGTCGTCTGGAGCTCCGATCGCCATCGTGATGCTGTCGGGCCCTGGGAGGTGTCGCTGCCGTCCCGGCGGGGCCGTCCGGTACCTGGCGTCCGCCTGCCTGCTGTCTCTGCTGCTGCACCTGCCTGACGCTCGCGCGTCCTACCCCCTGCAGAGCGGCGAGTGCAAAGGCAAAGGGAAGGACTGCACAGGTAAGACATGCTGCAGCCTCCGTGCTCATGCGCCTGGCGCGTGTCCGTGCTCCACGCGCCCCGTTAAATCAGTTTATCATGAGAGAATCCCCTTTTTATCCTGTAAAGTTTCCAGCTTCATGGATGTAATATTCCCTCAGGGGGCTGCATTGGTGCCTCTGCTGCAGCTCAGGAGTTTATAGTGACCTCTGCATGTCACAGGGGTGTTAGTGCTTTTAGTGCTTTTAGTATGCTGTCAGGTGTCCTTGTTGGATTGTTTGAGCTCCATCTGACAGGAGAAGACTCAACATCAAACTAAGTTTTTACTGCGTTGCATCTGTGCTGTGCTGTTTGGTACCCCCTCATGCGCTCCTGCTGAGCCTCCTGATGGTTTTGTGATCCTCCGAGGTGATTTTTCAAGGATAAAGTGCTTAAAGGGATCAGTAGCCGATTCATTATCATTAAGGTTTTATCAAGTATTTAAGGTTTATCAAGTAAAAAGCCGGAAGTAATCCAAGATCCAGATTCCCTAAGAGAAACCCAGTTCAGCTCAGATGTATTTAAATGTTAAAGTTCAGCTTCAGACAAGTCATCACAGAACATCTTATGAAGTAAAATGTTCAATCCAAATTCAACTAAATTTATAATAACTGTATTTATTCATGCCAGTTTATGAAATACGTATGTAAGGGGTGTCAAAGTCATCCAGGGGCCACATTATCACCATGGTTACTATTAAAGGGAGTGTTATTCTTTATTTTCTCAATAGCTCTGTTGTCCGATTTCCTGCTAGTTCCTGGATTAAAAAAAAAAAGGATTTTCTTTGTCCTAAAGTCTCAAATTTTGAAAACAAATATGACTTTTATCATGAAATTGAGACTTTTGTGCTAAAATCTCAATTTTTTTCTGATAAAATCATAGGCTAAATAAATAAAAAGTTGACTTTTTTGTAAAACAAAAAAGAACAAAAGACCAAAAGAAAGAAAAAGCAAATTTTGTGGTAAAATTGCACATTTTGAAAGATCAAGACTCTTTCAATATTTTTATCATGCAATCACAAATGTCACAAAATTGTGACTTTTAAACTTTAAATTACAGTTTTTCTTTTGTTGGAAAATATCAACTTTTTGCAACATTTCAACATAAAAGTACAACAGTCAATTTGGACATGTTGTATTATTTCAACTTTTTGTCATAAAATTGTTATTTTCTTCTTGTTTAAAAAAAAAGTTAATTTTACAAAAATCACAAGTTTTGACAAAAATTACCTACTGTTTTTTGTAATTTTTTTTTGCAAACCTTTGCTAAATTATGACTTTTGGGCATAAACCAGCTGTTCTCCAGATCACTTTTTTGATGTCAGTACTTAATCAAAAGAGCAACTGTATTGAAATTTCCTCAGAAATGTTCTGGTAATAACTAGCCTATATGATTGTCTTTGCTTGCTCTCTCCTGGACCAGATAAAATGAAGTGGAAGGCCAGATTTGGCCCATGGACCTTGAGTTTGAAACGTGATTATTTTTCGACTGTTGATACGATTCGCGATGTACACTATATAAAGAGGAATAGGACACACCAAGTTAACAGCATAATAAAAGAATCAAGAGAGCAAAGGGAGAGCTGGAGGCTCCTCCCGAGGTTGAGGCCTGAAGTAGCAGCATAAATAAAAGGATGAGCGAGTTAGTGTCACGCAAGCTTCCTTTTTCAAAGAAGAAAGTTTGAAGTAGGGATCAATCAGTATGAATTTTTCAGAGCTGATGCTGAGGCTGATTATTACGGCTGAAGGAGTCTGATTACTGTTATTTGAAACCTAGGGAGACCAGTGATGTAACCAGTCGTTAAAATGTTGAGTTTCTTGTTGGGAGTGATGAGGATGGATAGAATCAGGAATGAATACATCAGAGGGACAGGACATGCTGGATGTTTTGGAGAGAAAGTCAGAGAAGCCAGACTGAGATGGTTTGGACATGTACAGAGGAGGGATAGTGAATATATCTGTGGAAGGATGATGAGGTTGGAAGTGCCAGGCAGGAGGCCTGGAGGAAGACCAAGGAGGAGATTTATGGACGCAGTTAAAGAGGACATGAAGGTAGGTGGTGTGAGAGAAGAAGATGCAGAAGATAGGGTTTAGATGGGGACGAATGGTTCGCTGAAGAGAACAGCCAAAAGTAAAAGAAGAAGAAATCATTCAAAATTAAAAAAAACAAAACAAAACAAAACACATACCTTGGTGTCAAAATTTCTACCTGAAACATTGTTAAAAGGTATCAAAACAGCACAAAACACTTTGCAGTCCTCTCTTCATGCTAGTGGCAATAAAACAACCACAGCAAGTTTTGGTTACCATCCCATCCTCCCATCCTCTCTTTTCTGAAAACTGTCTCTTAGGGTAGCTTCTATATCACACATCTACAACAATGAATTTAGCTCACAAAACTTCAGTGGACATCATGACTGAGTACGAGACCCAAGACAGTAGCGACAGAAGTCAAAACGTGACGGTGACAGACAAATGCTGGGTTCACACTGTACGATTTCCACCTCAAAAACAGCGGCGGTAGATCTCACATTGAGACAGGAGCAAAGATGAAGGATGGAACCGTCATCGGGGCATTAGCACATTAGCAGCAACCCGCTAATGATGCAATGATGCTGCGTTTAGAACCTGAAATACACTCACTTTTTTTTGTTGTAGCCACAATTCAGGTTTGTTTAATCACACAGTGTGATATGCTGTAAATTAATTATCTACTGATTTCAGATTGTGCAATGTGACTTGAATTAATCTTATTAGACTGTAAAAATTGTGCAGTGTGAACCTGGCATAAGAGAGCAAACAAGCAGAGATTCACTGATTTCGATGCAGTTTTGGTTGCTGATTCCTGTTTATGATTTCTGAACACTGAGATTCAAAAAGATGCACTATGTGCAGCTCATGGCTTTGCTTTTAGCCTCTTAGCTTTTGTTAGCTTCATAATGCTCATAAAGTCAATACTGTTTTCTTTGATTAAGGTTTACTGTCTCTAATGTTTTTGGTAACTCAATGACTTATTTTTTGTTCTACAGGCTACATTATCATAGCACACTTTATAATAGGAAATTGGGAAATAAAATGAAGACTTTGAAGGTGACCATTGCTAATCAGCTGGTGTTTCCAGCCTTGTTAAAGTGTTTCCTCATCAAATATCCTCAGGGACAGACAAAGTAAAAATGCCTTAATCACAGCTAGAATAAGCTCTGTTTATACCGTGTTCACCGTGTTGTTATGTCTGCGCTTATATTGCGTCATAGATGTGTGTCAGAGTGCAGTAAAAAGCCGATTTGTGCATCTTCTATGGAAAAAGGGCACGAACGCCATCCCACAAAGAAAATACAACATAATGTTTTGAACATGGGAGGTTTGTGTTGTGTCTTACTGTATTTCAAAGCCCAGCCCATTTGGTGCTGCTGAGGCCGCTACAGCCCGTAAACGCGTAACACTGGACTCTTTGGCAGCGTGCGGAGTGACTTATGGTGATGTCTAACAGATCAGATAGTGCTGTGGATTGGGACATAACTCAAGATGACGGTGTGGTGACCACAAAATGGCTGCATCAGAGCACAGTAGTCGCAGGAGCGGGATTTAAAACAAAACAAAACAAAACAAATAAAGATACTTATGTCCATAAAAAATTTGGGGTGTGACGATACACTTAACTCACAAGAAGATACGATACACAATATTTGGTTCACAGGATGAGACAGGAGGATATTTTTCCATTATCTTGAAGAAAACTTCAGAGCTGAAAGAAATGTGCGGCAAAAAGCGTTAGAAATGTTTTATAACTGCAGGTTTATCAATAATTATGCATGAACTAGCATGGACTTTTGAGAATGCACCTCTTTTCCACAACATACAAAACAACTCTGCCAAAACAGAGTGCAAGAAGACAGTTCCTGGAAAACCTTATTCAACAATCTGCAATGAAGTGCCCAGCCTAAGATATGATTATGCTCGTTAATCAAGAATATGAATTTTAAATCTCTACAGCTTTTGCGTTAGTCTCTTTATAGAGGTTCGAGATCACGCGAGGGTAACGTGTACTCTGGTTCAAGAGCATGAAGGATTTGCCAAAATCCATAATTTTCTATTTTTTAATATCTGATATGAATTTGATATCTTTTCTTATTGCCATAGTTCTATCGCTCCACTGTGGAAGTTGAGTGTTTTCTTCACAGTAAGAGCAGACTTAAGCAGAGCGCTGTGGTGGTTCTGTAAATATCTCTGCATGCTGCTCGTACTAAGCAATCGTTTCTTTTCTTTTCCACCCAAAATGGTGCCACATAAACAATGTGAAAGTGGTGGGTGGATTGATAATGACAATTTCCTCTAACTCTGACGTCATGTTGGCTGATGTTATTCTTCCTGTGGTTTCCTGGCAGACTAGAGGCAGTACAGATGTATTGCTCCTCCTACAGCCTGGTAGTTCAGCTTTTCACGAAACAAGAAGTGTTGTTTCTTTTTAATATCAGTCACACCCCTAAAAAATAAATAAATAAATGAATAAATTGGAGCATAGCAGCTTACTTCTTTTGTAGAGAAACCCCAACTTTTAGAAAACATCAGTCGGGTTTTCTCAACTGCATTACTCAGGGTTTTAGCTCACCTGGGGGTTCCTCAGGGTTTTGTTTTGGAGCCACTACTTTTCCTTTATATCTACTTCCATTAAAACAGATAATAAACAAGTACAGTGATGTATCTTACCACCTTTATGTTGATGATAACCTGGTGTTCTTTCAAGGCTTTTAACTGGTGCACATGAATGGACTCATATCATGCCTGATTTACACTTTCTTCACTGGTTACCAGTGAATTTTAGAATAAATTTTAAACTCTTGACCCTAACTTTAACAACAGTGAAAGGTCGGGCTCCTTCATATATTTCTGACTTCTTACAGTCTGACATCCAGGCCTGCAATCTGAGGTCAGCAGGGCAGCTTTTACTTGTTGTTCCAAAAACCTATTACAAGACTCGCGTCTTGTAATAGACAATGGTTCTTTTGCAGCAACAGCACTGAGGTTGTGGAATGTGCTTCCTCTGTGTCTTCTCTGTCTAAACTCTGATGATGTTTTGATGGCTTTTAGTTGACAGCGACTTTTATTTGCTTAATGTTTGTGTTTAGCCTGTACTTGAACCCCTTTTTGTATTTTTATTATTAGTTGTATCTTCCTTGTGAAGCACTTTGTGATGTAGATCGATGAAAAGTGCTATTTGAATAAAATTTACTTACTTAATAAAAAACTGTTGACTCAGATAATCAGTTGTTAGTCGAAGCTAATCTTAAAGGATAATCTTAGATGTAGAGAAGGTTCTGCCTCCAATTTTACTTTTGGAAACTTTAGGAATCACAAGTATGCTTGCAGTATGAAAGCCAAGTGCTCTATTGGAATAAAAGGGAACTTACGCAAGGCCCTTAAGGTCATCATATGAAAGAGACAAAACTTACAATCTTGAAGCCAAGTTTGGAGAAATTCTATGAATCCTCATTTTTTTGGGACAAGCTACTGAAGAGTAGTCCATTAATTTGCGTTTGGGACTCGGTGCACGTTTCTCCGATCAACACAGTAAACTGAAGGAAGTGCAGAGCTGTTAGATAAAATTGTGATGCAATTTGTGAAACCGGTGATTACTTTTTCTGGTCTAAAAAGTGTCTCCAGTGTTCAAGATTCAATTTATTTGGCCACAGCAAACCGTGAGAGTGCAAATTAGAGATGTTGTCACTCAGGTCACAAAGACAAAACCATTTAGCATCAGGCAGCAGAGGAAAATATCTGCCAGACCAAACTGAGTTTGTGTGAGCTATCAGGAGCGTTTCTTCTGCTGATGGGAATGAAAAAAAGCTGTGAGAGATATTATAAAACTGTTCTGAGGGCTGCTTGGTTAAAATCATCATGAGCAGTATAATACCATCCAGTCAGGTTTGTCCTGCAGTTTTTGTTTTGTTTTTTTTTAGATTAGCGTTAGCAGGGTGGTAAACATCAGCAACAAACACTGAATTATTGACTTTATATTATGTTATTGCATCATGTGTTGTGCAATCATCAGCTGAACTTTGATTTCTAATAAATCCCTCGCAGAACAAAATGATCACACAGTCACGGCACGTGCTACAAAGTCAGAGCAGAAACAAAAAAAGCCAACAACACCATCAACAAAAAAAGCAGAAGCTCGTGATGAAGCTCTTCTGTACGTATTTGTTTACCAATTAAAGCAGAATTTGACTGCTTTGGTCATTTAAAAGGTTGTGGCTCATAGCAGGTTCTGCACTGTTGAATAAAGGAATAGGGTGAAGAGAAACATGCTTTTATTAACTTCTTTTAGCTGCATGAGGTAAAAACGTTAAAGCAGTGATATACAAAAACAGCTGTTACAGAAGAGAAAAAGTCATCCAAATAATACAATTTTTCACCTATGTATCATAACTTTTCTGTCCAATTTAAAAACAGAGGAGACCAGGGCCCGTATTTACAAAGCTTCTTAGAAAAACTCTTAAGGATGCTGTTGAGAATTGACTTAAGAGTGAAAACATTCTTGGCTCAAAGCTGTGCTTAAAAGCTAGTTATCAAGCATCACAGTCTAACTTTCAGCGACGTGTAGGACAAAATCCTAAGTGTCTCTCAGAATTGATTTACTACACTTTGCTGTGCCGCAAAGGGGATCCTAGATGACGTATTTGGAAAACCCCAGGCAAGGACCAATCACTGAATCGGATTTCTTATTTACTAAAATGGTGCTTTCAGAAGCTTCGTAAAGATGGAACCAGATTTTTGTTAGAGTCAAGCAAATGATACCTTACAGTATGATACACTACAATGTGATGCAATGTAATAGAATATGATGCAAAATAATATGAGACAATCTGATATGATGCAATACAATGTGATGCAATAGGATACGATTCAATACTGTACAATACGATACGATAAACATTAACGGTCCCTTAGAGAGACTCAGCTTGGACTCAGTGGTACAGGAAAGAATAGGAACGTAGACCAGTAAATAAATCAGTAAATAAATCTACCTATGAATGACCTTCAGTTATAAAAACAATCACAATCAATAATACAAAAATTAATCTGTAAATTACATTTAATGAAAACCACAGTTGGTCCAACATCAGATGAGGAAAGTCTTTAAATGAATCAGTATAATTCACTAAAGCTCACAATGGTCAGTTTTATGTTTATTGGGCCATTATTTACCACAGAAGAGGGGTACGTCATCAATTTTGTGCTTCGTGTGACTCCAAAAGCTGCTCCTGTGCTGAGGAGGAGGAAGAGGGATCTGAGAGCAATGTGGTGGAGAATGTATCCGCTTGTGTTCATTTATGTGAATAATAAAAAGAAAACATTACCAGAACATAGTGATTATCAAAACACATTATTCTCAATTCACTCTGGAAATCTCAGGCAATTTTAGATCCTTATAAATCCAAAAAAGTAATTTGCAAAAACAAACAGAGCCAGGAAAGTGTGGACATGAGCAGCAAAGAGAAGAGTGTCACATCTGCGGCACTAAAACGTCTTACCATCCTTCAGTTTCTAATTTCAGGTCTTTTTCTTTGCATTGTGGCGTCTATTATTGTAATTTCACTTCCCCCATCGTCCCTGGTTCTGACATGAGTGATAGGAAGTTCACAATGACAGATAACTTTTCTAGATGGCCAGTTTTTTTTACCCCTAGAAGTCAAGCAAAGATTTAAAGCCAAGGAAGCTTATGATCGTCAATCAAACCTTTATTTAACCAGGAAGAGCATATTGAGATTTAAAATCCCTTTTAAAACAGAGTCCTGACTAAGACTTAGCAGCTAAAACACGGCTCCAGGGGCAAATTTAAAATTCACATTTGCAATAAATATCAACATGATATAACATTAAAATAAAGATTTGTATATATGAGACTAGTGCATAAATTAATCAAAACAAACCATCTACACACAGATGAGTCCACCATGCAGAGCTTCCTTAAAAGTGTCCAGCGAAACCAACTCGGCCAGTTTCAGGAGTTTAACAGGTTGTTCTAAACATATGGAGTTACAAATTTAAATCCTTAGCTTAAATCCATAGCTTTGGTACAGTCAATAAAAATATATTCTGGGACCAAAGGCTGCTGGGTTTCTGCAGATGTTGGTCTGGAGATAAGAAGGGATCAGATCAAAAATAGATTTACAAATAAAAATATGCCACATGTTCAAGTCTGCAGGCTGAGGATGAACAGCATCCATAAAAAACGTGGAGTGTGAATGGAGTTATCAGGTTTGCATGCATTCAACTCAACACTAATCTGTGCAGATCCTGGAAGGTTCTGAATGTTTGTTCATTCAATTATGAGTGGATGCAGAAGTGACTGCTCCCTGACATGTATTTTCACCCTTTGTAAATCTTTACCTAAGTGTCTGAACTAGCCCTTTAAAAGCACCCCTAAGTTCACCTTTAAAAGATGAAAAACAGTGTAAATAACATTGACTTGAACATTTGCGGTGAGTGTGAACTCATGTCACTCACACAGAATATAATATATTCTGAATATCTGGATCACTGGAGACCGTTTCAATCAACTGCTGCTTTCCTGCTTCTTCAATATTTTGGCTCTTTCTTGTGTAAATAAAATATTTTGCAGCCATTTTCTAAACAAACAAGAGAAAATTGGAGAGCTTCATTTGAAAAAGTGTCACTTTTGGTGGCCTTCAAATGGTCAAACTTGAGGTCCGTTTCACAAAGAAGGTTCAACAAACTCCAAGTCAAGAAACTCTGAGTTCCTGGTTTCTGAACAGGTGTTCAGGGTTGGTTCAGTCAACTATGAGTATGTTGACTCTAAGTTACAGCGACTATAAAAAGCCATTATCAATGGAGCTCTGATACGGTGATTCACCATGGCAACGCCAGTAAACGGAAGAGATCCTCCTACTCTTCTTTGCTTAGAGATTTTATTGCAGTAAGAAGACTTTCTGCAGTAAGAAGACTGCAGAGGTGAAGGAAAGACAGTTGATGAGGGAGATTACAGAGCTGATGCGGAATTTAAAGATTTAGTGGCAGGTGAAATCCTGCTGGCATGAAAAAAAACTTTGAACCAATTAAAGATGAAGTATAAAATGTATTTCAGATGTAACAGGCTTGGTTGGATTAACTTTAAAAACATTTTGGAGGAATGGAAAAAATAAAAATCATTCAAGGAGCCTTGATGAATAGATGCATCAATACGTCTAGTCACACTGGAGAATCCTAAAGGGACATTTCTTTACTCACAGAAGTGGGATCAGGATACTAATAAAGTTATTCTAAAACAGTTAGTTATATCAGCTTTTAAATCATGTTGATTATGAAATGACTTTGTGGCGAAAGGGAAGAGAAAAAAGATGTGTATATAGGCAATGTGCATGTTTAAAGAAAAAGGGTGGGGGGGTGCTCATGAGTTGGACCATTTTCTTTTAGTTCTGCTTCATTTATTTTCTAATGAATAAAATAGAGTATGTTCAGTATCCCCATCATTATTAAGAAAACCGACATTTCCAAATCAATAATAAAATTTATAATCCATACTGTTTCGTGTGAAGTTCGGACTTACTGTGGGTGATATCTGTGATGCACAGAAGGATAAGAAGCTTTTTTTTTTTTTTTTTTGCCAATGTAGCAAAAAAAGACTCATGCTCTTTAAAAAAGTAATCAGGATGTACAAGTCATGGTTGGTTTGACCACATTAAACTATCATTTCAGATCATCAACATGCTTTACTGACGCAAGTGCAACGTGTCATCGTTCAGACGTCTCCAAAATGATCGTTATATGATCGATTTTCTGATTAAACTGAAGCCATTTTATCTTCATGAAGGAAAGAAGACAGAAAGTAACTCCAGGTATGTTGAAGTAAAACTGCTCCCGACCAGGTTCAGTTCAGAGTCAGTTACCGCAGCAACAGAGTACGAGTATGAGTTACCTCAGTTTCTGAAACTGGCTGAACTGAATCCTCTGACTCGGAGTTAAGTAACCTCACTTTGTGAAACAGAAAACTCAGAGTTTCCCTGAGTTCCAGTTCAACAAACTCCGAATTTTCTATATAACCCGCTTTGTGAAACTGACCCCAGATTTACAAAGGTTTCTGTCAAGTCCAAGCGTATGATATAATATGATTGATTGATATGGTACAATTTATTTATTTTATATTTGACCTTTATTTTTCCAGGTAGAAATGTTTGAGAGCCAGTTCTCATTTACAAACATGACCTGGCCAATAGGCCCCAACAGAAGATATGATATGATATAATACGATATACATTTACTGTCCCTTCAAGAAGCTCATCTTGGGCTCAGTGTACAGCAAATGTTAGCAACATGTTGCAGCCATTTCCTAAACAAACTAAAGAAAATTATTTAATTGAAGAGCTTCATTTTTTTTATTCTTTCACATATGTATCCTCACTTTTCTTGGCCTTCAAATGGTCAAACTTAGAGACAGAAGGGACCAGATTTACAAATAATTCTGTCAGAACCAAACATACGATACAATATGATACGATACAATACGATACAATGCAATACAATATGACTTGATGCAATATGACATAATGCGATGTGATATGGTATATGGTAAGTGTTATAATGCAATATGATAGAAGACGATAAGATACAATATAATATGATATGTGCTGACTGCACTTAGAGAGACTCATTTTCAACTCAGTGATACAGCAAACAGTAACAGCTGCATACATCAGTAAATAAATCAGCTTTTAGTAGATTATCGGCAGAAGTGACTGCTCCTGTGTGTATTTTCATGCTTTGTATCCCTAAATCAGAAAAAAACTAGCCCTTTAAAAGCACCACTAAGTGCACCTTTAAATGATGAAAAACAATTTAAATAACACTGACTTCAACATCTGCAGTGAGTGTGAACTCCTGTCACTTACGCAGAATATAATATATTCCGACAGGGATTCAAGTCAGTGCTGTTTGCGATGATGTTTTCATCCTGCTGCAAGGCCATCTAATATTCATGAATTCATTACAGTGTTATAGTCTTCTTGTTTTTTTTTTTTTAATTTTAAATTAAATATGTAAAGGAAAAGAACAGCAGTCATATAAATGAGTGTTAGCTGCCACTCTGGAACGTCTGGAAAAACCCGCCTCAGCCATGTTTTATTGATGAAGCTCTGGATTGCTGCTGCTCGTGCCACTCAGTGTTTGTATTCCTATCAGACAAGCGTCCTCTTCGCATTCACAAATGGCAAATGAAACTGTTCCCAGTCACTAAACAAACCAAACACCTTGATATTTAGCAGAGAAAGACTGATTCACACCCCTGCCTCTCCTTGCATACCAAGAACTGTTCAGCACCGGGTGTTGATACCAAATGATAATTGACTACACAGCTTTTTGAAGTGTTTTTTGTCTGCAGAACAGGATAAAAGAAGGCTTTGGCTTTTGCAGGAAGAATGGAACTGAACGGTTTTTGGCACTTTGTTGGCAGCAGCTTGCTGCTGTGTTCAGGGTCTGAAAAGAAAATACAGCCCTGGAGAAACATCAAGCATTTATTGCAAACCACTTTCCACTGGTATCGTGACTGAACTGTAAAACATGGTGTGATGGTCTGAGGAAAAAGGAAAAATGTTGCATTTCTGATGTCAGCTGATGGGTTCCTGGGGCGGAGATTTGAAGGTGGTGATTGGAGTTTGGTTTTCACCAGCTGCTTCATTTTTCAGGGACTACATCCACAAAGAGTCAGATCTGTGCAAAAATTTAGTGTGCAGAAAGAAATGTAAGAATAATGCTTTCTCACAGTTTTTTTTTTTTTTTTGGTCATTGATGATGTAAGCTCTGACCAAACGGCAACCATCCTACTTCTGTGTTGAAGCTCATCCAGGAAGTATGTTTTGTTGCAGTTCTTCAAATGACCACTAGGTTCTGGCTAGAAAAAAACAGAGCAAATTTCCATTGACCCCCAAATTAAAAGTGGCAACTTTTTAAAAAGATTAAATGTATTTACAACCTGGTACAAAAATTGTTGTTGTTTATTTTCATCTGTGGTTACAGATTACATCCATGACAACTTTACAGGAGGGGAATTTTTTTCTACCACATTAGATAAATTTATATTAAGCAATAAAGTTGAAAAATCGGATGCCTTTATGTCGACGTGCTTGACTGACAGTTAGCCATTAGCTCTGCTGTTGGCTTTGACAGCTTTGTCAGTGTTTAAGCATCAGGCATCTTGATGTCTAAATTGATGTCTAAATTCCGCAGTTCAGTTTCCAGCATTCTCCTTTTTTATTTACAGTCTGTCATCTTACTTCCATGAGACTTTTCTGAAATGAATGCTACTTCTGACTGTGACAATCAGCCGTATACCAATACTCAAGAACAGCACTCCTTTGATGTAAAACATCGTTGTTTCAAAGTGCCTCTCCTTTAGTTGTTGTTTGATGTGTCTTGTTCTCTCTGAATTGTTTTGTTGTGTTGAAGGTGATGTTAACGATGATGATGGAGTAAAAGCAAAGGGAGCACAGAGTTTAGAGCACCTAGTACCAAAGGCATTCGGGTGCGGGGCAAGGTGAAGTGCCATGAGTGGTACCATTCACAGGAAAGGACCCATATTTTCTTTCTTACAGTGATAATGTGATTCGAGGTTCTTAGTTTAATTTACTTCTAAATTTACATTTGCATGAGATTTAGAGGGCACCAGGCATGTTGTTGTTGACAAAGTGAACTTTTAAGGTTAATCATTTTATGGATCCATTATGTAAATTTGAGTTTTGTTGGTTCCCCTGACATCCCAACATGTTACATAAGTAGTTTCTGGCTCTGTGCTGAATCCTCAGAGCAGTCAGCGCAGTCACGGCAGCTCCATGGACACACCACCGGTCCATAGTGGACCCACAGTTTGGGTGAACTGTCCCACCCCCGAGGCCTTTCTGCGCAAGTCATCTTCAGCTGGAAACAGACATTATCGACATTCTGTCCAGCTCGCCTGTCGTCAACAAAACGTTGGGAGAACAAATGAGATCAATGAGCGTGGAAACTTTGACTTTGAAATTGTATGTAAATGTGCATCTGTCAGCTCCTTCCTCTCCATATGTCTGTGCTGTGTAATTCTGTGGGATACAGAGCTTTTCATTTGGGACGCTTGTTTTTATGAAGCCACATATGTTCAGCATCCCCTGCCCCCGCCCCCACCCCTGCGTATGTAAGGATGTGGTTTGTCCAGTCATCCTGAAACTTCATTCAGCAGTTTTAGCTTCAAATGACTCAAGTTCCTGAAGCTACATTTAGTTAGGTTTCTTCACAGACAGAGGCAAAATGAAACACATGTTATGAAATGTCTTGTGATATTTCATATTTTTTTTCATCAGCTTAATTTTATTCATTAATATACATCCATTTTTACATTTCAGTCCTGCAACATACATTTTCAAATGTATTGGTTGAGCGTCACTGTTCGTTCTGTTGGGCTAATATTAGACAGATATAAATGATTATGTTAAGATTACTTCTTGAATAATTCATTTTATTGTTAAAGCAAATTGACCAGATATCTCTTACTATTTGTAAATATGATGGACCTCATCTATCACAATACCTAATGACGAGTTCACCTGTACGATTTTGGTTGTCTCAGACGGGGAAAAATCGTAGCTCAAAAACGATGATAGTAGATCTGACAATGAAACAGGAGCAAAGATGAAAGCTAGAACCGTTTTGTAACCAAAGACAGGCTGCAACAGATATCGCAGTGTCAGAAATTTGGAGGCATCGTCTCAGAGTGTAACGGCCTGTCACTGATTCTACCAATTATGTCAGCTAACCACCGATAGGAACGCACTATGAAATAATGTAAATATCAGCACACAGCACAGTAGCCTAGCAACAATGGAAAACGGGAAGAAAAATGTGAAACTCAAATAAGGAAGAAAGGCACTTGTTTTTCTTGATTTTATTTATTTTCTTTTCAAAGCACATGAACATCACTATGACAATGTTAACTTTAGAGTCATTGGTGAATTAGCACATTAGCAGCAACCTGCTAATGACACAATGATGCTGCGTTTAGATCCTGATATACACTCAATTTGTTTCTGCCGTAGTCGTTGACACAACGTATGTTCAATATGCTGGAAGTTAATTATCTACTGATTTCATGTTGTGCAATGTGACTTGAATTAATCTTATAAGACTGTAAAAACTGTACAGTGTGAACACGATATTAGGATCTCCAAATTTATCAACAGGTGTGTGAGAAAATGATCAAAATGTTTAAATCAATGTGATTTGCTAACTTCCTATTGTACAACACAGAATATCATTAAAAGACTGATGGACTCTGGAGAGATTTCAGTGCATAAAGGTCAAGGGTGCTAGCCAAAACTCAACACTCATGATCTCTGATTTCTCATATGACTTTGTGTAAAAGCATCACTGTTCATCAGTAGCTCATTTAACCAATAAGAAACCTCATGTTAGCTTTTTCCAGAGGCAGGGTTGACATCTCTGGGCTCTAAGAAACCTGGGATGACACACTGTTGAAACATGAACTAGATGGATCAGTATTGCATATCATTCACAGGTCACAATGTCGTCTGGAGGCAGAGCACCTCAGAGGCAGAGTTTTGACAGCTTGGAGGTGGAGATGATACCCCCCTATGACTGGCCCTAATCTAATGAGACCACACATATCCTGCATGGATGGTTATAGAGAGGTCTCTGCCTCCAAAACAAGGTTTTGACCTGTGCGAGTAGTAAACAACTCCAAGCGAGAAGGAAAAACTAAGAGCGAGTACATCTAAGCTTCGGGAGTGCTTTGGCTCCACCCAGTGGGAGATTTGTGTTCTTGGGATAGCTTTTTGGCTTTCTCGACCTGTGAAATTAAGTGTGCTGAACACACTTTGCAAGCATGCAATCAAAAATTCGTGTGAGTGAATCTATCTATTGAAGCTTGCTCTTTTTGAATAAAATATAATTCCATACGAATGTTTTAGAGCAACTTATACTGCCTTCAAGACCACATCTTTTACCAGGATCATCATCATGCAATTTTCAGAAAGACAATTCAATACCACCAAAGTTATGTGAAAAAAATTGTTATTATGAATATTGATTAATATGGAAATTATGTTGACAAGAAGAACACATGAAATATCTTGCATTCATACCTGGGCTCGGCATTTAAAGGAAAATTAATTGAAACAGACATTCAGAATCAATAACTGATGTAATCTTTCCCATTTAAATTAATTAAAATATTGCAATTATTTGAAATATTCAGTAATGACCATATATTGAGCAATTGTTCATTTTATTAGAAAAAATAACCCAGTTTTAATAAATGAGCGTGTTTGCAGAAAAGATTTTGTTGGCGAATACTAAAATTAAATGTTATTGACATAATATGATATTTGAGATCATATCACCTCATGCTGTTTAAAATAATTTTTTTTTTAAATTTAGTTGTATGTTCCATATCATCCCAATTTTTTCTGAAGATTTCGATGTTCCCTTTGCTGTTTTTGGTCTTTTCAGGCTGAAACATTGGACTTATTGCTAAATGAAATGTCAACACAATTGTTGCATTATTAAAACCAATTCTTTTTGTACATGACTTTCGTAAATTAAATTCTAATTAAACTGAGAGGTGGAATAATGGCTTGTTTCTTGTGCAAAATAAGAATCTTAATAAGAAGACGGGCTTTTTGCAGTAGATTTTCGGCCCCAGTCTTCAGTCTCTGCTGCTGCTTCTGCAATAAAGTGGTTGGCTTAAAGCCCAAATGAGCAGGTATGAGCAGCATAGATATGAAATGCATGAAGCCCTCAGCCAAACCTTGCATCAATGATTTATTTTTTTTTTCATGCTGCAGTATTTGCTGATGCATGTTGGATGTAAACCTGTTGTTGTAGGCCAGTGTGAGGTGACAGCAGAGACAGTCTGTAATTTATAGCTGTCTGTTGGTTCCAGCTTTTATTTTTATTTCGCCTGATGCTGTTTCACACAGTCGAACTCCAGCAGAGCTTCGCATAAGCTGAGTCAGGTTTTGTTCCACGCCAATTGAAAGGGAGCTCACTCACCCTCGCCATGATAAATGAAATCATACTGTATAATTTGGCCCTCTGCGAGGCGTTGAAACGCCTCCCCTCTTGGGAGATGCTTTTAAAGTCTTCTTTGGCCGATGGAGCATGCTCAGTGGTTCATGCATGTTTGCCAGGAACTCGTACTCGACAAGTGTACTCGTGGAAAGTGCAGCAGGCGTGATTAAATTTTCAGCAGCCATTCTGACATTAACTGGGCTGCAGATGAATATTGATGTTCTGTCCATGTTGTTTATGGTTTACAGCCTCACCGTTTAGCTCAGGGATGTAAAGCTCTTCTTCAACCTGGGCCACTTCATCACCATGGTTACCGTTGAAGGGATGGTTATTCTTTACTTTTTCAACTGGTTATGTTGTCAGATTTCCTGCTAGCTTCTGGACTCAGTCGTAAAAAAAGTTCTGTCATGAAATCTCAAATTAAACAGAATTTGTGACTTTTAACATAAAATTGAGGCTTTTTACAACAAAAGCAGTTCCAATGAAGTTGAGACGTTGGGTAAAACATAAATAAAAACAGAATACAATGATTTGCAAATCCGTTCCAACCTATATTCAATTGAATACACTACAAAGACAAGATATTTAATGTTCAAACTGATAAACTCTTTTGCTTTTTTTGCAAATATTCACTCATTTTGAATTTGATGCTGCAACAGGTTCCAAAAAGGTGAGACAAGGGCATGTTTACCACTGTGTGACGTCACTTTTCCTTTTAACAACACTCAGTAATCGTTTGGGAGCTGAGGACACTAATTGTTGAAGCTTTGTAGGTGGAATTCATTTCAGTTCTTGCTTGATGTACAACTTCAGTTGCCCATAGTCCGGGGTCTCCAGTGTCGTATTTTGTGGTTCATAATGCGGCACACATTTTCAGTGGGAGACAGGTCTGGACTGCAGGCAGGCCTGTCTAGAAACTTCACTCTTTTACTACAAAGCTACGCTGTTTGAACACGTGCAGAATGTAGCTTGGCATTGTCTTGCTGAAATAAGCAGGGACGTTCCTGAAATAGACGTTGCTTGGATGGCAGCATATACTGCTCCAGAACCTGGATGTACCTTTCAGCATTAATGGAGACTTCACAGATGTGCTAGTTAGCCATGCCATGGGCACTAACACACCCCCACACCATCACAGATGCTGGCTTTTGAATTTTGCGCTGTTAACAATCTGGATAGTCCCGGAGGGCATGATGTCCATGATTTCCAAAAACAATTTGAAATGTGGACTCATCAGACCACAGCACACTTTTCCACTCTGCATCAGTTCATCTCAGATGAGCTAATTGGGCCCAGAGAAACCAGAGGCATTTCTGGGCGTTGATGATATGTGGCTTTCACTTTGCATGGCAGAGTTTTAACATGCACTTGGAGATGTAGCGACCACCTGTGTTAACTGATAATGGTCTTCTGAAGTTTTCCTGAGCTAATATCCTTTACAGAATGATGTCATTTGGGACTGCCTGAGGGATCAAAGGTCACGGGCACTCAGCAGAGATTTCTCCAGATTCTCTGAATGTTTTAATGATATTATAGACTGTAGATGATGAAATCCCTAAATTCCATGCAATTGTACGCTGTGAAATATTGTTCTTAAACTACTGAACTATTTGCTCATGCATTTGTTGAGAAAGTGGTGAACCTAACCCCATCGTTGCTTGTGAATCACTGAGCCTTTCAGGGATCCACCTTTATACCCAATCACCTGTTTCCAATTAACCTGTTCACCTGTGGGATGTTCCAAACAGGTGATTTTTTCTTTTTTTTTAGCGTCCCTCAACTTTCCCAGCCTTTTGTTGCACCTGTCCCATCTTTTTTGGGACATGTTGCAGGCAATTCAATATGAGTGAATATTTGCAAAAAAAAGAAAGAAAGAAAAGAAATAATTGAATTTAAGTTGGAAAGGATTTTTCAAATCATTGTACTCTGTTTTTATTTACGTTTTACACAACGTCCCAACTCAATTGGAATTGGGGTTGGAAATGAACAAATTTGTCTTATAACTGCAAATGAAAAAGAAACTGTTTTAAAAAAAGTCATTTTTGCAGTAAAATATGAAATTTCGCAAAAATCGCAAGCTACTAAAATCACTTTTTTTCCCGTAAAAATCACAAATAATAAGAATTAAAAAAAATTGACCATTGACCCCTCAACAACCAAGACTTTTTAGTTATATAACTACTGACAATTCTAACTTAAATTATGATTTATTTATTTATTTTTTTTTGTTGGAAAATATCAACTTTGTAAAATCTTTTGCAAACAGTTGTTAAATCTTTGGTGTCCTGGCTGCCTTCCTCCTGAGTTACATCTTGTCTTTTCACGCTCTGGCCCGCGGGCCTTGAGTTTGACACATGTGGTTCAGCTGGAGCTGTCATCAGAAACTGCTGACAATGAGCATCAACCTGTTGAGGGAGACTTTAGGGCTCAACAGGCACTTTTCATTTGTGCTTTGTGCCATCGTCATTTACGCTTAACCAGTAATACATACACTAATATTAATATTTACACATTTTAACAAATCTCATAAGTGTTCCCTATACTGCACCAAAGGTATTCAAACTGAACTTGTGGTTGCACAGATATACTCATATCATTATGGATATATGCCCAAGAATAGCTCTGTAAATTGACTCAGGCGTCACTGCCATATCTTACTTTTAAAAAGCAAAAAAGGAGGGGGGGGGGGGGGGGGGGGGGGGGGGGGGGGGGGGGGGGGGGGGGGGGGGGGGGGGGGGGGGGGGGGGG
>JBAMYA010043452.1:0-13366 GCA_037176975.1 Arrhamphus sclerolepis | reverse complement strand
TACATACATACATATGCAATTTAATCTTACAGAAGATGCAGCTTTTCTTGTGCATACGTGCAGGTGATAGTGAACGTGTCCTTCAGCTCCATGATTCTCTGACCATCTAATCTAACAAGCTTTACTGATTCTAATAAACTCTCAATTTTGTCTGAGAGGACAGCAGAACACAAAAGGACAGACGGAGACAAGAGACAGAAGACAGACAGTGGCAGGTGTGTGTGTGGTGTATATAGATGAACGTGTGATCTGACCCATGCATACCCACACCAGCCCCCCGACACCCCCCAATGGTCCACCAAGAGCTGAGCCCCAACACACAATGAGGCAAACCCAGGGACAGCACCTGTCCCCGGTCACACCGAGCAGGTCCACGTCCCAGTAGCCTCCAGACCCTGACCCATAACCTACATGTTCATGACAGTGAAGTGTAGTTTTCTAACTCCCAGATTAGAAAACAGCAAGTGCTGCCAAAACCTGCTGTGTGAACCCCAAGTGTGTGACTAAGGACAGGTGACTGCATTAAAATCATCTTAGGTCCTTTTAAAGTCCGGGTCGACGCCACGTGGAAATCGTTCCCTGCCTGAGCTTTAGGTTCCCATAAATACTCCACTTTCTCAGCCAGCGCCTGTTTCTTGACCTCTTCTTTCACAAAGGGGCCACAAAGTTCAGCAAGTGCGAGACACGACAGAAGGCTAGAAGACACGAGTCCAGGCAGTCGCCATCCACGTGAATCCACAACGATGGAAGATGTATAGGTCAATTTTCTTCGCTCAGCTGGAATCCAGGATAAGCCTAATTGAAATTTATGGAGCAATTGCATTTGCAGTGTGCAAGCTGCTTCACAGGGCAACAGGAGAAGAGGGTTTAGGGAATTATACACCTTATTAAAATGTATTGTTTACTGAAGGGCCCAGTAAGTGTGCATATATGAGTGACTCGGTGTGCATGAATGTTTTATGTGTGCCTGTATCTCATGTGGTCCATTATGCTGTGCACACATGACTGAATTGTTCACATTAGGGTTTATCTACCAAGACAACCTGAAAAACAAAAATACAAAGTTCAGCAAAAAGCGACACTGTCTCAGACTGTTGTGAGACCCATGGTAACCGTGGAAACTCGCCACCGAGCCAGACTACTTTGTTAAGTGAATTATCACCATGTGGGACAACTAGCTGGTGGACTTATTCACGGAGACAGACATCCTGTTGTGGTCATTCACACACGCTGGCCTGTTTACAAGCTGAAGCTGACTTCCTGGAAGCTCATCATCAGGACACTAGCAGAATATTTCACCTTGGTTGCTCATATTTCTTTGAAAGAAAGTTCAAAGGCTCAAGAAAAATCCAGCTGTGCGAGTCGACTCACATCTCTGAGACAGTGTTTCAAGTCAAAGGAGGACAAGAGCATCACTGGCCGATCTGTACCCTCAGCTTTCCAAACGGCTCAGCAGAACCACGTGGTCTGCATCTCATGGTGCTGCTCTTGAATATGGAAACTAGGGCACGTGCTGAAAATAATGTCAAAGATTTTATCAGGTCAAAGTTCGTAAAATGACCATACAGGTCTTTTTTTTTGTTCTCAGGATCCGTCTAAAAAACTGATGGATGTGTGGTTTTCCTGCTCTGAGCTCCTGACAGATACACTGATGTGACCATAAAAAACTGATGATTTGGTGGAGAAAATATGACTCAAGTCGTCAACATTTGGGAGCAGACTAAATGCTGAAGCAACGTGTGATACAGCGTACTTTGAAAAAAGATGCTTTAATCTTGATTTTAAATTCCACAGGACTGGTATACCAGAGAAAATGTTGTTTCAATGTCATCAAATTAATCATCGAGATCATTACGAAAAAAAAAAAAGATATTTCAGTGAGAAAACGTGTATCTTCTCGTATGAATCACAAGTTTGCAAATGTGATAGTTGACTGCTCTTCATGATCAGAAATATCTTTAATGAATCCAGTTGTTTGTTTTTGAATTTGACATTTGAAATTTTCATTAGTGTCAGTTACTGGATCGTGTGAGGAAGCTGCTGGGACAGAGGCTTGAGAGTGGAATCATTTCTAATAATCCCCTGACAGAGCATGAATGAAGGCAGGAGGCGGCTCGGACGGACGTATGGAGGAGCCAGGCGGCTCTGAGACAACACACGGGCAAGAACAGGGGCCTCGCTGGCCCTCACAAACCCAGGAATTCTCCCTAGATGGGAAACCGGGATTAAAACTCACAGGTAACGCATCATGCTGTAGTTTGTGTGCCTTTTGGGAGACATGAAGAGCAGGAAAACACATCTTTCACATCCAGATGGATTCCTCGACCTTTCATACATGTTGTAAACGGCAGCAGGTTTCAGTGGATGCGAGTTTGACAGCTGTGCTCTGCTGCCTGTGACAGAGACGAGACAGCCAGGATAACATCTTCTTCAAACACGTACAAGTGGCTGCCCAGCCTGACTGACAGCTGAGAGGCTTTAAGCGGCTGACGCTTTAAGTGCAGCCACTTCATTTTTCATGAAGTGATTGTGATGCCTGTCAGAAAAGAGAGCAAGCGTCAGGTTGGAAAGCCCACGTAGTCCGTCCATGAACAGCAGACGCTGCGTTTTCACTGCATCAGTGTTACGGAAGTCATGCAGGAAGGTAGTCTGCCCCCCCACCCCCACCCCCCACCCTCCCTCCCCTCATGGACAGAGTGAATGGAAACGCATACCAGCTTAGACTTGTCAAACAGAAGTGTGATGGCTCACTCCTGGAGGGAGGAAATGTCAACCAGAACCAAAGCGAAGGAGACGGGAGCAGCAGGACCACCACAGGGACAAGGTGAGGCGCTGGGGACATCGTGGTTCTGGACTTCTCAGGGACCACCAGCTCCTCCCGGTGTTGGGGGTCATGAAACTGCCGCTGGGTCCACTTTTGTCTGGTCTGTTCTGTTTTTGGTTGTGAACCCGAATGGAGGTGTTCAAATGTTCAAATTTAAGCAGGTGTCCTCCTTGATGGATCTTTTGAACTTCTACAGGTAGGTGAGAAGGTACCACAGCTGTTGCTTTCTCAGCGTTTCTCCTACCAACACTTATCAAGAACTTCAACAACACTGTTGTCACGCTACGAGCATTATTTACTGGAGACTGGACACGACTGCAGGCGCTGCAGTCCAGCATCCACAGTATCTTCTTCCTAAACCACATATTTGTTATCTACCCAGAATGTGGTTTCACATGATCTTGTTGAAAAATGTAGAAACATTCCAGGTTCTGGTTGTGAAGGCAGCATGTGTTGCTCTGAAACCTCAGTGTCTTTTTCTGCATTAATGCCGCCATCACAGGAGGTGTAGTTACAATTATTAAACAGAAACGTCCATGAAAATGTTCATTGATGGTTATTATTTGTCCTCCAAAAACACAAAAAGCCTAAAATAAGCCATCATGACCGGATTTGATTTGATCCACTGCATGAAGCACCACTTATCATCCCTGCAGCCGTGGCCCCCACCAGAACGGCTACAGCATCTTATCTGGCAATCAGGACATTGCTGTTCTTCGTATCTCTAATTGGCTTAAAGGATAAGCCTATTAAGGATGACCCGTAAGCCTGACAGAGCTGAACGTTACATTCCATTTTCACTGCAGACTGACAAGCATGAACGCTGCCACATCCTGACACAACGAAGCAGACACACGCAGTCCCACGCACCTGCACGCAGGTACGCACAAACACAGCGGCCACACAGCAGCCCGCAGGCCGCCATTCATGCTCCCAAGCCTGATCTCATTACACGTGGCCACCAGGTTCAGGTGGAGCTGAGAGCTCGGTCTTGGTAAGGAACTGATGCTGAATGACGGTTTCTGTCCATCACGGCGGGTGGAGCAAGTACCTGGTGAGCGAGACGCTGCAGAGACTGGGAACCTAACCTGGTTCAAACCTCGACAGGAAGCACGACTCAGGAAAAGGAGGCCAATCACATCAACCATCAACCATAAAACAGAACAAAGTCTGATTGTAGACAAAAATCTGACTGTTCTATTTAAAGAACGGCACTGGTCCGCAAAGACCAGGATGGGAAGGTGAGAGGAACAGGAAACATGAAGGCATCGTGTGGTACGAACGTACAGTAGCTGCACCTTTACCTGCACAGGTGTAATCAGCTGCTGGGCGTCACAGCGTAGAAGTAACATCTATGAAAATAACAGAGATGATCTTAAGTTTTTTCTTTTTTATAATTCAGCTCAAGCCTTTTAGAATATGGTTCTTTTTCATTTGTTTCTTGTGCTTCATTCTCTGTGATTAAAGTTCTTGAGTTTCATCTGTAACTCGTGCAGACAGACGACTACGGGAACTACGAGTTAAAATAAATAAGAGCTCTAAAAATCCTGACAAACAAGACAGAAAAACAGCCAGACAGACTGACAGACTGACAGACAGGCAGGTGGCTGGACTGAGACGCTGCCGATCAGAGGGAGGAAGTCCAACCTAAGCCCTCCCGGCCCCCCCCACGCCGCTCGTTTCATCACTCAGAGAGCAGATGGGCCTCACAGCACGCCGTTCTGTTCGGCAGAGCTGCTGAACAGCACCGCAGGCCGCCACTCCAACATCAGCGAGCAGAGCCCAGCCTGCTCACACGAAGAAATAAATAGATGAAAATGCACCGGCACATACGTGAGCTACCGGCTGACTTCACGTAGCGAGCGAGAAAGCGTGACCTTGAGAGCCGGAAGCTGAAATATTCAAGTCAGATGAAACATTTCTGTAAACCAGAATCTGTTCACGCGGACATTTTTGGTCCCGAGGGGCCTCCAGGTCCCGCGGAGGCTCAGGGAACACAGGTGAGATAAAAAGTCAGTGTTTATGAGAAGAATAACTCAGAGTCAGAAACTAAAAAAGCATTTATCTCCTGAGTTTATCTTTGCTCAGTCTGCAAGCGTGAGGTTAATAACATAATAAGTAATTCTCAGCAAAAAGATGGAGTTAGTCGCTTCATCTGGGTCATATTTGTAAACCTCTCAGACTGCACAAACACAAAATGCTTTTTCTCTGGTTTGTTCTTCACATGAGACTGTGAAGTTGTGTGTCTTCACATCTCAGCTGCGCTGCTGAATGACCACAAATCCAGCTTTTCTTCAGAGAAAATATTGCCTTCAGAGTTCAATAATTGTACCCGTGACCTGACTACGATACTCCAGGAGCTCGTTCGCTCTTCGCTAACGCTAACTACACTTACAAAACACGTACGACAACATCCATTACAGCTGAGGACATAATTACAGTCAAAACACCCGCGCTTACGGGTGAATTCAATACCTCTTGACCTTTAGAGTCCAGGATCAAATCCTGTATTTTAAGCTTGATGAAATATCTCTAAAACATGACAAAAATTAAAACAACAACAGGGGAAACAAGTACACAGTAAAAGAGGAGAGGATGTGCACATTCAGTCTGTGGCTGCTGCTGCATCTCCACGGAAGCTTTTTCTCTGTTTCCACTGTGATGCGATATGTCAGCAGCGCTTATAAACGTTTCTCTGTTTTCCCCCCTTGAGCATACGATATCTCATAGTTGAGTACACTGGGTCAGAGCCAAAGACCAAAAACAGTTGCTGCAGTCTGTGAGCTCTGCTGGGAGGGGAAATGAAAACGGGAGGGGGGGGGGCATCTCCTTTTCCTCATCATTGTGCTTAAAGCCAGAGTTAATAAGTACTGATACGGGCACTTTTTCTCTATAGTTTTTAAATAGAGAATAAAACCTCAAGATAGCCTTCTGACATTTAGAGGACAGTACCTTCACATTTATTTATAGTGAAGCCGAGGAAAAGATAACAGTTCCTCCAGATAACTGTGAAGCTCATTTCACTTCAAAGAGGACAAAAACAGGGTGACGTAAGGGTGCAGATGGCGATCTTTTCAATTATGAATACGTCATAAAGTGGGACTGATTACTTTGTTATTGAGCATTAGCATTGACAGGTCAATCTGCATCCCGAATGGAACAAAGAAAGAGCTGTTTTTCAGAAAGATCGTTTCCTAAGCGTCTGTCTCACCAGCACATCAAACCAGCACATTAGAGCATCCAGACGCTCTGTCATAGCGCCATTAAAATCACGTTGGCTGTTTCCTGAAACTGCCGCTGGTGAGTATCTGAAAAGGCTTACAGTTGTTGCTCTCCAGACACAGACACCTGTGAAGTGTGTGAAGACGTCTGCAACATTTGCTGAGTGAATATTTGAGTGTGAGGAGGTTTAGGAGGCGAGGAAGAACGAGTGTGACTTTGATGAATGTGTTTGAGCAGGAAGGCCTGCGTGCGGGTAACAGCCGTCGTTGGCCTTCCACATAAACGCGCCAGCTAACAGCAGCAGAGTTAATGATGGCGGACAGAAGCGCTTCCATCCGTCTGTACATCGTCTCCACCCACTTATGGCTGTGCAGGGTCACGGGGGTCAGCTGGAGCCTCCCCCAGCTCTCTCAGGGGTACACCCTGGACAGGTAGCCAGGTAGCTACGTTTCCATTAGAACTGATGGTTTTTTAACTCACCTCCTGCTCTCTGGTGCTCGAGTACGTTCATTCATTCTTTCAGATTTTCCTTCTTCGTAGTCTGAGCAAATCACAGCACAGCCATCCTGCATCGCTCGTCCTTCCCAGAGTCCACGTTCAAGTAAACAACTCAGTTTTTTGCGGGTCGTCGCGCCTGTTTTCCCGCAAGTGTTATATCGAGGAAATGTGGTTTGGTCTGTTTCAGGAAGGAGTCCAACAACTTTCAGATCAGCTGTGCAGAGTTGGTTCAGTTAACTCTGAGTTACCGCGACTGTATCACGTCATCATCAGTGGAGCTCTGACACTGTGGGTCGCCATGGCAACGGCAGTAAACGGAAGGGATCCTCCTACTCTCCTTGGTTGATTTAGCGATTTTATTGCAGTCACATGACCTTCTGCCGTAAGACGGCTGCAGCGGTGAAGGAACGACAGTCGAGGAGGGAGAAACTAAAGGGTTAATGTGTAATTTAAGTATTCAGTGGCAGGTGAAATCCTGGCTGCATGAAAAATAACCAAAACTATAGTATAAAAGTATAAAAGAGAAAGTTCTGAATCCCCATCGTTACTAAGAAAACTGACATCTGCAAATCAGTAATAAAATGAAGAACCCGCGGTGGTGAAGTCTGGACGTACGGCGAAGGATATTTGTGAATTAAGATCACAGATTTGTTTCATTTGCCATCAAAAGCCCAATTCTGGAATAAAAAAAACTAAAATTAAACAGCTTCTTCTTCATGGTGACAACTCTTAAAGTAGCCAAATATGCGACAAAACTGACAATTTTTCTTCTAAATCTGTTAAGTCGGCTAAACTATAAAGAAACTAAGCAAAACTATATACCACTAAAAACTAAAGTCACAATGCTAGCTGCATGTGCTGCTAGCATTGTAACTTTAGTTTATAGTCATCAATACATCAGTGTGCTGCATTTTTAATTACCTGTAATGAAGGTGGAGTACGGCTGGTTGGGGGGGGGGTGTTTGTTATACAATAATTAACTGCCGTGCACATGAGCGAACAGAATTCAATAGCAATGAATTGAAAAAAAATGAGATTTATTTCATGTTCATATACAAAGTTTATTTCAAAATGCCTGAAAAGTGTAACTGCTTAATTTTGCACCAAATTTTGTAGTAAAAAAGAAAAAACTGATAAACTCCCAAAACCTGCAGAGTGAGATGAATAAAATCAATAAATAATAAAATCAACTCACCACAACAGAAAGTAGAAACTAAATGAGACGACTCTGTCAGGGATGTTCTATACTGGCCTCTATCTTATCACACTGGCGTTGACCATGAACAAAACCAGAATCTAGCTACAAAAAGAAAATGCTTCCAAGTGAGGATCCCCTAAAAAAGTATTTAGGGAAAGTTGGGCTTATATTTGAGAAACACTCGTACCATTTATTTCATATACGCCCGGCTGTAGCCCACCTGAACAACCATCAGGTGAGAGGAGAGACACACCTTTGTTTTACTGCTGTGACTGTGTGTGTGCATGTGTGTGTGTGTGTGTGTGTGTGTGTGTGTGTGTAGGACAGTGGTGTAGGAATGTGCTGAAGTGTGTGGGCTAAAAGCAGCATTAGAGATGAGGGAGGGAGGGGTGGCTCATAATTTAGTTCCCCATTAATTTTTCTGGGTTTATAATCAGCATGAGTGCTTAAATTGCTTCGTATCCAATTATGTAAAATAAAAAGGTCAGTTAAATATTGGGACGACTGTTTTTCCAGGACTGGTGATATCTGTGGAGCGGCGAGCAGAACAGGTCTCCCCCAGTTTGCCGTATCGCCAGCCAGCGCCGCCACGGGTCTGATAGTCCTCACGTCGCCACTAACGTGCTCATCAGTGCGACTAAAGCAACGTCTGAGTTTTATGTGAACAAGTGAATGAGGAACAAAAGAATGCATCATAAAAGTTCAGACGCCTCGTCGCCCCCTCCACCCCCCCGTGAGCTCGAGCTCGTGCTGTAACGAAGGAACAGGAAGACATGTCCAACTCACCGTTCTGTTCTTCTTGTTCAGGTGTTTCTTCTTCCTCTTGCCTGGTGTGTGTAGCAGGCGGGGGTTGTTTTCCTGGTCTGACGACTTGTGGTGGTGATAATTGTTCTTGCAGTGCTCAAGGCTCAGCCCGTTGGGGACTCTGGAAGGCTTTTTCTTACTGAGGGGCCCTGCCTGGTTGTCTCTGCCTTCCTGGGGCTTCAAAGTCATGTTCTTCTACAGATAAAGCAAACAAGGAAACATGGCATTAGCACAAAAAACAAAAGCAAAAACACCCAAAAATATATGTAAGCAATGTATCACGACCCGAATCAATGACTCTACAATCATATAGATCTTCAACAAAACGTCAGACAAAATGCAGCTCATTTTGACAAACTACAGCAAATTTTATTTTAGATGCTTGTGGAATAACTTAATGTGTGAGAATGTTACTTTGTCCACAATTCATTCCAGGCAGACCGACATTAAATGCTTATGTGGGGGGGGGGGGGCAGATGTTAATGCTTAACAGACTTGACATCTTTGGTGCCAACAGAGTGTCAAAGTTTTCACCAATATAATTAATCATCTCAGCACCGTCAGCTTGGTTGGCACGTAACAGATGGACTGTATACCACGGATATTAATGGATACCAGATGATGTCATTGTTTGTCTTCTGGGGACACCATGAGGCTCATGGTCAATGCAAGCTAACGCGCTTATCGTCTAAGGTGGGACACCGCATCATAAAGAAAACAGAGCACGGCAGAGAGCATGTCGAGTTGGTGGAGCTCAGGACGGTGCAGTCAGCGTCTGCCGATGGCCGTCAGGCATCACAGCGGTGAGGCGTCATCGGGAACAACCCCTGACAGCAGGCCCTGTCTCACACGCTAGCTCACGTGGCACAGATGGCAAGACAGCAACAGAAGGAGGGACAGTTTTCCTGCATGTGAGTAGTCTGTGACCACCTCATGCAAAGTCAGCGACCCCTGCAGCTGCAGCAAATACGAGTCGTTGAAGTTGTACGGGATCAGTGCCCGGATGTAAACACAGACACAGAAGACAGACTGCATGACAACCACAGCCATTAATAAACCGTGTAGCAAGACGCTTCAGAGCTAGCATTACGTTAGCGCTGCCTCGTTCGATGTTTGAGGACGTTTCTGCTCAAAGAAGCTGCGGTTATGTTAAAATAGAAGAGGCTGTGTTTGACTATGATGTCTGCTGTACAAGAAGAAGGAAAAATCATTTTTGTGAACACGATTTGCTTCTTTCTGGGCCAAAAAGCCACGGGTGTTCCTGCCCCTGGGAGACACAAAGCTGGTGAAGCAGCTGTTGGTATCTGAGAGGCCACAGCTGGTTTGAACATGACATAATTACCAGAAAGGTTGGAGAGAAACACTCACGTGCACGTCGTGTGGATGTGCATTTCCACACCGCAACGTTTACATTTAACATTCAGTCCTTTAACAGAAGCTTTTATAAAGAGTCGGCTGAGGAAGAACCTCCAGGCTGGAGACCATGACATCATCATTAATGCTCTAATGATCGATGGTCGCATCATTTCCTCACAAAAATCTCTGTTGTCCTGCTTCGTGAAGGCCTGTGCAGTTAATCAGAAATGGATTGAAACTGACATTTAGAACCAATAATCAATATAATCCGGCTCATGTCAATTATTTCAAGTATTTCTCTTCTTTGACAAATTCATTAAATCACTTTTATACTCAAGCTGAATGTGCTTCCTTTCACTTATTTTAAAATCAGACGTGTTCTGTTTTAATAGAAATTTTCCCAGGTTTTTTTGTCATTCAGGAATAATTACAGGTTGGATGTCGAGGTCCTCTAGAGGCACCCCAGACTAGAATTAGTGTTGAAAATGAGCATGACATGGCCACTTCAACATTCCTTTTTACAACTAAAGAAAACATAAATACACGCCAAAAATACATTTCTCACACTTGATCTTTCAACAGAAAAAATCTGTACAATATTTTTATTACAAATGATAAGACACTGGATACCTGAAGCCCATTTAATTCCAATAAAGCTCTAAACAGAGCACCTCTACTTGCAGCACTAGTGCACAGTTTTCATCCATCCAGGTCAGGAGACCTGAACGCTTCAACCATCTCTGACCCCTCTGCTTGCACTTCTGTCTCATCAGGCAGTCAAGCCTGGCCTGACTCCTCTGTGAACTCCAGAGTTGGCAAATAGTTGATATAAAGAAGTAAATCAAGGCAAATGTTCCACAGAAGCAGAATATGACCAAATCCTCCACATCCACAGAAGCAACAGTTACTCTTTGATGGACCACCTCAAAGCCATCTCAGAGCAACTGTACATAATCATTTCAGCAGCATTACAGATATGCACTGTCGTAAAAAAGAAGAGTTTGATGATCGCGCCACTAGCACCAGCTCCCTGAACCGTTTCTAAAGGCCTTGATTCGCTCATAGAAAAACAAGTGCATGCACCCAGTAATCTTGTTTGCCTTTTCCGCCCACGCTCCTCCGAGGAAAATAATGCAACATGACAAGCATTGTTACTGCACAGAATAAGTGACAAAGTTATGATGGGGCTGAAAGAGCTTCCTCTGTGCAGTCTTCTGCATGCCTCTGAGCATCCCAAGCAGCTGACTGCATGGAATAAACTATGAACAATACGTCCTTCTCACTCACGGAGCAACGCAGGACATTTCAGCGCCTGAGGACGACAGCGACAGAAAGTAAGCAGCTGCAGCAGCTTTCATCACAGAGGCTGTGAAGAAAGTAATTATAACGTGGCAATTAGTGGCAATGCATGTTCAGTTATTCTCAGCAGGTTACAATGGACAGGATAGCAAACTTTTAATTTAATTTTAATTCAAGTGTAATTACATGTAATTTTGTAATTCCAATTAACTATGAAGGTTTGGTTGCATAAACAAATTGTCCTTTGGCCCTCAATGTGCTCATTGCTATTTATTAGTGTGTGTGACAAAGAATAACAGCTTCATGCACACGAGCGCCAGAAGGAATTCATGGATTAGAAATATGAAGGATTTTATAGAAGCTGCTTAAAGGTTAAATGTATGAATTGTTTGCCATTTAACTTTCAAGTGACATTTCTGTGCTGTTCTGAACAAATGAACCTTACTTTATCACATCTGATGAATAAAGATGAGTCACTTCAAAAAACCTATTAATAATATTCTATTTGTATAATATTTAAAGAATTGTTGCATATTCTGGCTCCTCGTGCATTTGAATTTATTGATCTGACCAGCGTTTTGGCCCTCTGGCCTTTATAAGATTATCAAGGCTTAGTTAGATAAGAAGTCACAAATCTGAATGCCGTGCGTGCCTTCCCAGAGCCTTCTGTCTTATGAACTTTGATTTAAGGGACAAAAATGTTCATCATGAGATAATTACTTTGAAGCGGCTGTATTATGCTTATAAAATGTTTCCTTACTTCTCTAAAGTTTTGTTAACGTTCATGATGAATTATCAGCTTGTCTGGGATCAGCTGTGTTCACCATCCTGCTGGATCTGCCACTTTGTCTCACAGTGAATTCTTTTTTTCGTTTCCACGGTAACATGTTTTCGGTTGAGAGGGAAAGTTGGCTGACCGCCCTCGGAGGATGCAACTTGTTTTTCCAGGCCAACAGCGGAGAAAATGTTTTTCCTTCTTCGCAACACTTCACGGAGGACTTTTTTATGAAGAAAGCCCAGCACACCGCTGGATTTGCAGAAAGTCATAGCTGTTCCAACAAAAGGAGCTTGTGAGTCGTAACTACAAGCGGTAAACAAAGTGTCTCTGTTGCGTTTGCAACCTCACGTCTGTAATTCTAAAAATATGTGAAATACAGGAGAACGGTTTTCATCTGGGTGTTGAAAACAACTTCTACAAATTGGCTCTGAGCTTTCTGTAGATAGAAGGCAGACAGAGATTTAAAGAGGAGCAGAAAAAGCAAGGGAGGTGGGATAACAGTGTTTGTCAACAAGACATGCAGTCGGGTATTGAACTGTTCGCCATGAGATGCACACGCCTGCTCCAGACGACTATAAACCAATCATCTAGAGGCAACCTGTGACCAAAAGGACTGTGAGGAGGAGGTGAAAGGAAGCTGAAGAAACTCTCCGGGTGTGTTTTGAGGCTACAGACTGGCGTGCACTGAGGACGACACCATCCCACCACAACAGTGAAGTGCTTTAATGATGATCAACCCTGGATCACCAGTGACCTGAATGAGCTTCTCCTTAAAAGAGTGTTCAGGGAGGGAGACGAGGGAATTACTGAGGTCAGTACAAGAACAACTGAAAGTCAAGATCAGAGACAACGAGGAGGTGTAGAGGAGAAAGCTGGAGAACAAGCTCCTGCAGGACAACATCAGGGATGAAGAAGATGACAGGCTTCAAGCAGAAGGATCAGATAGTTGGAAGTCTGACAGAGGAACTGAACACCTTCTTCATCAGGTCCAGTTCAGAAACCAGCTCAGCATCCTCCTCTCCTCCCCCAGACAGACCTCCCACCCTACCCCTGACCAACAGCTTCTGTCACATCTCAGCCGTCCACCTAAGTCACGGATCTGCTGCTGCTTCATCCTTGTCTACAACCACACCAGGAGATTACCCCCCCCCCCCGACGATTGTGGATTTTAGGAGAACCAGGATTTCATCAAGTGGTTTAGAAGAAGGGACAGAGCAGACTTTTAGTGTTTGCAGCCAGATGTTGCATAACCTCTAGAATAGAGGTCGACCGATATATCGGGCTGATATTTGCTATTTTTTAATTAATCAGCATCGGCCGATATCCTTGCTTGGTCGCGCCGATTTGAAGTCAGGCACATCCGCGGGAAGCTGCATGTTATTGGAGC
>JBAMYA010043451.1:0-13367 GCA_037176975.1 Arrhamphus sclerolepis | reverse complement strand
GGTTGTACGCAGGCACTTGGTCTTGGTGGTGCTGCCACCTAGCCTCCTGGCATGCATACTGCTTCAGTAAGTAGGAATTTTCATAGACTTTTGCGTGTCCGTCTGCACGCAGATTTTCCTATAAATCGGCCGTCTAAACACGGAGTTAAACGTGAGAACGGAACGCCTGTTTTGCGTTTTTGGGTCAGATCGTTTCCGTCTAAACTGGGCCCGAGTCCTGCTCCACCAGACAATGTTCTAACCAGCGTGCAAGCAGAAACAACCTGTGAGCGAGGAGGAAAAACTCTGAGGGGGTTGACATGAGCTTCACCCAGTGGCAGGTTTGTGCTTTGGCAACAGGTTTTTTTTTTTTTTTTGCTCATGACTGTTAAATCTGTGTTCTCAACTCGTGAAATTAAATGCACTGAACACAGTATGCGATAAAAATTTGCTCACGTGAATCTGTTTATTGGAGCTCTCCCTTTTTGAATAAAATGTTCTTCTATATGCTTCTAGCTTTTTTGAGGGTCCTTAAGGAAGATTCTGTTTGTTTGCACTTTTGTTAAACTCCAGAGTGATGGAGGAGTTGAAACTTGACGCTTAGGGATGATTTGTGGTTCTGCATTAATCTGTTATATTTGAGAAAATTAGTTAGATTAAAGTTCAGGGGGTTGAGCAAAACACACCTAGCTGAGCTTTTCTTCATGCATTTTCTTTATACCAGATAAAATGAAGTGGCAGATCAGATTAAATAAATAAAAGAAATCACAAATTTCACATCCATAAAGACAAATTCTGTCTTCATGGGTTTGAAAAAAAAAGAAAAATCAACAGTTCTGACTTTATAAACTCACAAATTTGTAAGAAAACCCTTTCAGATCACAACCCCGGTGGTTCTTGTCTGAGGAATAATTTAGGCCCCTCACAGTGAGATATTTTAGTTGTTTTAACTATTAGTAGTAATTGATCAGATCAGATCTGATAAAATATTAGAAAAATAGCACCAATCACAAAAACATGATATATGAAATCCTGTTGTATTTATTACATAGATGTTTATTTTCTGACAAATCTTTAGCTTTAGTTCCAAATATTCAATTGATTGGTTTAGACCACAATATGGGCATAATATGTGTCTGCTGTTGACCACACAGAGACTTTAAGAGGTTTTTTTTTCCTCTAACAGCTGGTCGCACCGGTGCGGCCTAGAATCTTTTTTAGTCGCATCATTGAGAAATTAGGTTGCATGAGCAACCAAATTGGTTGCACTCTACAGCCCTGCTGTAATTGGCTAGGGCATTGTGTGTTATGGTTTGTAGGGGCAGGCCACTCCCACTCTGTGCTTTTCCATTTTACAGAGTCATGGTTACAAATGAATAGTTCCTTGTTCTAGAAATTGTGGGGAATTGTTTACCCTCTCTTAAATTCAAATCAATTTCTGAGGAGAACCATCATATTTTAGGCTTCTTGTCTTATTTTTGTCCTTTAATAAATCGTGGAACTTACACTCAATAACAACAATAAGAACAGAGGTATCAGAATAAGTATCAGTTTCACAATACGGGAAAAAGAGGCTTCAAAATCACACTTTAGAAAACCTGTGGGTGACATCACAGGGGGTTTGTCCAGGTTTTCTAATACAGACTGGTGTAAAATAGGAACATGGGTCATAGTAACTGAGGAGTACCACAAGGCTTTTGTGCTCCAAAAACAGTATTCAGAAATGTTCTGGAACATTTTTACTCCCAACCAAAGAGGAAAAGGACAAAATTTAAACTGAAACCTTTCATAAGTGTGGCATCTTCAATGCAGCATTTTTCTAGTGTTGTGAAAAGGAATGAGTGTTACCATTCCAAATGTTTTTGCAGTATCTTGAAATGTAAAAAGTAATGTATATTTACCAATGAAATTAAGTTGATAAGAATAAACATGGATTATCTTGACTTCATACTGTCAAAAGTCAAAGGAAATGGGTGAATCACTGTTCCTCTTGTGGTTTATTTACATTAGATTAGATAGAACTTCACTGATTCCTTTGGGAGGTTCCTTCTTACTTCTCAGATTTGGGGTTGTAATAATCAGAGGTGATTCTTCTGGATTCTGCAGGATCTCCCATGTTAATTTGGGGACATCCAGACCATAGTCATTACAGATGTTCCTGTACACTGCTCTTGCTACTTTGTTTGGTGTTT
Source organism: Arrhamphus sclerolepis (assembly GCA_037176975.1). NCBI lineage: Eukaryota > Metazoa > Chordata > Actinopteri > Beloniformes > Hemiramphidae > Arrhamphus > Arrhamphus sclerolepis. The sequence goes on along the minus strand of JBAMYA010043451.1, from coordinate 11,196 downwards.
CATCACCCTTGAGGTGATGTCTTTCAGTGTTTCAGTCAGATGTTTCAGTTTCAGTCAGATCTTCTATCAGTCTGTTGTGGAGAGTTCAGTCTGATCAGCAGTCATCTGTTGGAGGAGCAGCATCAGAGCCAGAGACTTGAAGAAACTCAACAAACTGGTAAAGAAGACTGGTTCTGTTCTGGAGCCTCTGGAGCTGATTGGTTCAGAAAATGAAAACCATCATGGACAACCTGAACATCCTCTACAAAAGAGATTCATCAACAGAGTCTTCAGTTAGAGGATCCTTCAGATCTGCTGAGACACAGACCTCTACAGGAGATCCCTCCTGAACACAGCTGGAACCTTCTACAATCAATCTTTGAAGAGAGTTAAATCATGACGACTACTGCAACAACTCAAATTCCCTTCAGGAATTAATAAAGTTTTGTTAAATTTGAATTGAACTGAATTTCCACTTCTGTGATGGCAGCATTGATGCAGAAACGTTCACTGCTGCTTTCAAGACAACATCTGTTGAAATTTTCAACGGATGATGAAAAACCCCATTCAGGATACATGAGAAAGAAAATGACTGAGGAAGAAGAGGGTCCTGGGGTCCTGGACTGGCCCTCCTGCAATTCTGATCTGTCCCCGGTAGAGATTTTGAAGCTTGAACCTGTGACCACAGCAACCCTGTACTGATACGTTTGCAGGGAATATGTGACAAAGTAACACCTGAAACTCCCCATCAGTTGGTATCTTCAACACTGGGACATTTTTTAAGTGTTGATAGAAGGAACAGCATTACAAGGCTCACAAAGTGTTGGAAAGAGTTGCAGATCTTAAATGTAATAAAAGGATGTATAAAACAAATAAACGTTGGCCGTGGACACTTCATCCTTCAGATATCGCTCACATTTTCATACAAATGCAGTAGTAATTAGTAAGTAGAGTTGCTCATTTGTCTTTTATTTCTGGTTTAATAACCACTTTGTGACGACTTCTTTTCCAAAACACTCACCGCAGAGTGAGAAGTACGAGACACTTAAATAGACATGAACAATCCTCATTACTGTCATCACACATCATCTTTTACCTTACTTGTGTTTTTTTAAATCTCTATCTATCTATCTATCTATCTATCTATCTATCCATATGTATTATTACACAGATAGCTGAGAAGATGTCTGTTTTGTTTTGTTTTTTCTGTATAAAGACGTGTGAATCCTAAAAGTATGCAGTAGCCTACAGACATTTGAAAAATAATTTCACTAATTGCTATGAAGTTTCCAGTGCAGCTTCTGATTCTCAAAATTCTATAGTGACAGAACGTTTTGAGAAGCAACGGTGTTCGTCTGGTACTATTTTGGACTACTTTGTCCTCTGAATGTTTCTTGTCCACTTCTGTGACTCTATGTTGCCCTCTTGTGGGACCAGCAAGTCATGATGTGTTGTAAACCAGCTCATCCACTCCAAATGATACACACTCTTACTGTACCTTTATGCTGAAATCATCTCCAACCAGTTAGTGCTCTGGGTACTCACCCCCCACCACCCCCACCTTGACTAGCCCCAGCATGCTCATATCAGCAGACTGGTTCCAAGCATACCATGAATCCACAAGATCACTGAAACATGTGCATCTTTAGGATCATTAAAGTTGTTGGAGACCAGCCAGGTCAGCCAGAAGCTTCAAGTTGCCTTACCTGTAATCTCAGGGCCATTTCTTGCCACATGGGCTGTCTTTGGGGTCAACATAGTCACTGGGGGCTGCCAAGCTGTACGGTCAGCGTTATCGTTCATTCATTCAAGATACTTATATAAATACCTGATGGCGCTACCTGAAGGAAAGCCTTTAAGTACTTCACTGTGAAGCACTTAAATTATGCCTCAACCAGTGTTGCCAACTCCTCAGTAAGGAAAACCGCTATTGGGTGTCCTAAAAGTCGCAAAATGACGTCATCACCTATTTTGCATAATTGGTCATGCTTATGTAATTGTAACCAACGCTATAGGAGAGAGAAATAACATTGTGGAAGAGACATGAAGTGAGTAAAAAAACACCCTTAATACATTTAGAACTACAAATAAAATTTCTTGTAGCAATTATCGTTTTGTTTTTCTAAATGTCACAATTCCAATCCTCCTCCTTTATTCAAGCTCGGGACCAGCAAAAGTGACCTGAAATAGGCCCTCGGGCGGAGTTACTTTTTTTTTGTGTGTGTTTTAGTAGTTAGTAGTAGTTAGTAGTAGTAAGAAACAGTAAAATAACATTTTTAACCATAACATTGTTAACAAACTACATTAACAATCTAAATGGACCAAAAAATGACAATAGAAATAGTCTGGTCCTAATTCAGGCTAATTGTTTTTTGTTTATTTTTCTTTCAGATATCTCTCCACACATATACACTGTGTTGGTTCACAGAAAGAGTGGGTCATCCTCATTTTGGTCAGGATTCTCTAGCAGGTTCAGCAACTGTCGCACTTGACTTAACGCAGGCTGCGTTACAGTCTGAGGCTACGGCGGGAGCAGCAGCTTCACTCAAGCCCGGTTCATATGCAGTTTGGACGCGTAGGGGGTGAACATCTGCTCTGACAGCAGCTGGGGGCGACTGCCGCATGAGGACTATCCGCCGCCTGTGAGCGCTTTTGCACGGGCGAGGTGCCCACGGCAGCACCTGCTGCCTGTTGAGAGTAAGAGCGATACGTGCGTTCACATCAACAGTCATCATAAGTCTCCAATAACACCAGAAAAAGTCGCCAGATTTGTCACTAGTCGCTTTTTAGAAAAAAAGTCGCTAAGGGGGTCTGAAAACTCGTTAAATATAGCGACAAAGTTGCTAAGTTGGCAACACTGGCCTCAACTATGCACTGAGTTGATTTCTGAAAATTTGCAAGTCTGCATTATCAGAATTCCAAAACATTTCAGTGTTTATATGATCACAGTTTAAATTTTATCACAAAGTTGTGAATTTATAAAATACATTTTTTTCCCCCTCACATTTGTAAGCTCATGCAGTCAGAATTTTAGAATTGTTGTTTCCTCCATGTTCACAGGTTGATAAAATAATGTCTAATTTTGTGACATTTGGGGCTTCCGACTGGAAGGTTGCCAGATCAATTCCAGCCCTGTTACATCCTGAAGTGTCTTTGTGCAGGACTCTGACACCCAGCCTGGGCTACAGAACTCTTAGAAAATGGGTCTGATTCAGGCTTCACAGACTTTATCAGTGGTACAAAATGTAGCAAACCAATCACAGCGAGGCAGGGGCGTGCTTAATGTGATGACTCATACATTAGCATTCAAGAGCCAAATTCAAAACAACCAAGATGGATGCAACACAACGACCACTGTCAATCAGTGGCATTGCTGCTCCACTGCACACCACTTTAGATGTTTTTTGTGCTACTACGCTGGTGTTCCACTGCCTACAAACATGCTTTGTTTCTCAGTTATCGTTCGTCTGTCCCATGGAAATCAAAACCAAGTACAGAAGGATCAGGCTAGTTTTTTTTAGATCAAAGTGGAAGTGAATTTGGATGGCTAGCTAAGCCCCACACTACCAAAGAACCCAGTCACTGAAGGATGATTTATGCTTCTGCATCAAAGCTACGCTGTAGCTACAGTGTAAGTGTGAACGTTATGGTGTAGGCATGCACCTCCACATGAAACTACATGTTGCGGCAACCTGGACTGCAAGAAACGTGATTGTCAGATTTGTTCTTCACCTACGAATTTCTTCTTTGTCATTTTCAGAACAATAGTTTGCTGCAATGGGCCAGTAGGTTAATTGGAGAGCCACAGCTCAATGTAGAATCCGTTTACAATGGGCAGTTACAGAGACTAGCGGGGTCCATCTTAATCGATGCATCCCACCCACTATTTGGCGAATTCCAGCCTCTCCCCTCAGGCCGTAGGTTCAAAATGCCTGCATGTAAGACCAAGAGGTATAGAAGCAGTTTTGTCCCCTCAGCGATTAGAGCACTGAACAGTGCATAAGCTACTTTTAGGGGCAACCCTGTTTTATTTTATCTATTCACTCATTCATCTCTTACTTATTTCTTATTTATTTTTCTACATATCATGTCTGGAGCACTTGTCTGCTTGTTTGCTTTTCTGCTTGTCAGTTCGTTGTTTGTTGTCTTGATTTGTTCTGTTACTGTTTTTCTGTTTTGTAGCCGTCTCATGTCACTGTTTTGTATTCTGCTGTTTGTGTATGTTTTTACTTTGACTTTTACCTGCAACTAAATCTACCTTCGGGTATAAATAAAGTCACCTTATCACCTTATCCCTTACCTTATGTCTGTAATCATCAGCTCTAAGTCATGTAAAATACACTTTATTTGCTCTGTTTCTATGGCTGAGCTACATACAGGAAACAAACAAAAGAAAACTTTGAGTGAGAAAACCTTCACTGCAATATGTGGTGAAATTACAGAAGGACGCAAACAATAACACAGAAGTATAATCGTGAGAGAAGGTGTTGGGCTCATGTGGAGCTGTTACGCAGAAGCATTAATCAAACTTATAAGACAACGAGTCCAAGTTCTCATACAATAGGTTCTGAGGCTGAAAAAATAGGGTGAGGTGTGTCAGGAAGAGCGTTCCCTTACAAGTTTATTAAGTCACAACTTTTTTGTTTTGCTTTCACATATTTGTGAGTTTATGAAGTTGGCAATCGTTGTTTTTTTTTTTTTCAACTTTGCAAGTTTATAAGGACACATATTTGTTTTGGTTTTTTGTTTGTTTTTCTTAACTAAAAGTGTTACATTTTCGTTCATCACCACAGATAATCGTAGAGGCTCTCAACTCTGTGATGTCACTGGAGTTTTACAAACGTAAAACTTGCGTACAGTCCCTGAAAAGCTAGAAACGGCCCTTAATCAGCAGAACAAACTAATGGCCTGGCGGACAGAAGTGGGAGATAAAGACGGCAGAATAGCATTTAAGTTTTGAACAAACTTAAAAGCAAGACAATGGAGCCAGAAAATGAGTAAGCAAGCAGCCACTGATGGAGCTCATGTCCGCCCAGCACTCTCATCAGTGTGACTCCACAAGATATTTCCTAGTGTTGACATTCTGATGCAAGGACATGCGTCTTCTCAAAAAACCCTGAACAACATCGTCACGAGAAGAAAAAAAACAAAGAAAAGACCCCATGAGCTGCAACACAAGACTAACTGGTGTCCTGCAGCAGAGGGAGGCAGTGATGCTGTGAGGTCACACTGCAGCCGTGCAGAAACAGACTTTAAAGGTCAACAGAAAAGCAAACAGCTGATGAGAGAGAATATGATGCTGAGGATGAAGTGTCTGTGATGCATGTGACGTTAAAGAGCATGCTCAGCAGGCATGATTCGGTCCCTGAGAGCATACAGCAGCTCCAGCGTCTCTGCACTTGGAGGGAGGAGGCTCAGAGGCTGAGAGGCATGTAAACAGCGTAGGCAACAGGCCTCATACACACCAGCAACAGCACCACGCCTTCCATCAGGACCATGCATGTCATGAGTTCACCAACAGAACTAGTTCACCTCTGAGTGCACTATGATAGCACTGAGCTCAGTTTGAGAAGACCTCCCAGGACTGTCTATAGATCATCAAACATCTCTTCTGGTCTGTTTTGGATTGTGTTTTTAAACTCCTGCTGTCCTCATGCACAACTAAAACTACTTACTAGGAAATGACCAGTTTAGACCCTAAGGCTGCTTTCAGACTACATGACTTTTAGCATTGACAGATCTCTGTGCAGTTCAGACTACATGACCCACTCTCTTGTGTGTGATTTTACACTACATGACTGAAGAGTATCTGACAGCAAACCAAACTGGTGACCAAACCACATTTTATAGGCTGAACCACGCACAAACGGGAGCCGATTATTTGAAGGTCAGTGGGAGGAAGCAAGCCTGTTGTGTCTCATTGAATGTTTACAGAGTTTGACCATGCTGCGTGGATTTACATTTAAGTTCCCCTTCCTCGTAGTGACACTGTTTCAAGACTTGCCCTCCCATTGGATGTAGATCAAACAAGGTCAAACAAACGGCCCTAGTTACTGCTAAATTGGGTTTAAAATGGTGTAGTGTGAAAAACAACTTGAGGGTGTGTTTGGTTCAATGAACACAAACGCTGATGTCGTCCATCAAAGTTTCACTGAGATACATCAGTTAACTGGATGACAGGTCAGCTGACTACAATTACTTCCATTCACATTTAATCCCATTAACTAAAATCTAATTTGACATTTTTATTTTTGAGTTATTTCTGGGAGGTGATGAGGAGGCATCCTAACCAGATACCAAACAACCTCAATCTTGATGTGGAGGCACAGTGGCTTTACTCCCTTTTGTCCCCCCTCAAATCACCACCTCATAGTGGTGCAGTGGTTGATCCCAGGAGCCATCTTGCCCCAAGGTCTCCCAAGGCAGACTGGTCCTGGGGGGCTGGCCAGACTATGCGTGACTCCCATAAGCCTAATGGATAGTAGAAGATCAAGAGCTTGTTGTCTCACACCCAGACAAGAGCTACCGAGACCCCAGCCTGAAGCCAGGCCTGGGCAATGGGTCTGTTGGCAATCGTCTAGTGGATAGACCCTTATCCATGGGGTCAGGAAGGGTTCAGCCCAAACAAGCTACAGGGGTTTACCCTCCAGTGGAATCATTATCATTAGCTGTGTTTTGGGCAGCAGCTGCAGGCATTTGCCTTGGCATGTTCATCCTCAGCTGCCGATATTAAGTATTGTACATAGATTGTATAAAAAGAACTTGACAATCCTCAGGTTTTTGCAGAGAAGCCTGGCCCTGGACAACACCATCCTGGCAGGAGATCACTCTGCCCAATGCTGGTTAATGCAAAAACACATGGGCAGAACACACCCAATAAAGCTAGTTGTAAATAGATAGCTCATGCTAGCCCATGATGCTAACTTACATTCATGCAGATCAAATGTGCCCATCTGTCCTCATTGCAGATATCACTACCAAAACAACACCCAAAACTAATACTATCAAAGCTTCCACAGTACCTTCAGCAAGATAACCTTCGACTAGCTGACCGCAGCCATGGATCCTCCCTCAGAACTCTCATCTAGCTGTCTGGTGGAGTATCCCCAATAAGCCCCAGTCAGAAGCCTTTAGCTATGACCCAAAATAGGTGCTAGTTGTGTGACTAAGCTACGCCAATGGTCCCCTCCAGGCAAACCCAGAGCCAGACGTGGCAGTACATTACTACAATCAACAAGCCATTTTTGAAATCTTTTAATTAAGAAATATTATGCTGTTAGGTCTTTATAAAAGCTCAGACATTCAGTTTTTCAAATGTGCTAAGTGACAGATAGCTCTTTGACACCATAGACTGCAATGCAGCTGTCAATCAAAAGAAAAAAATACATACACTACTATGCTAAATGTTTTACATCATGTTACCTGATGAAGGACTAAACATTTCACATCCCTTACAGTGCCATAGCTGTAGCTATGGAGACAGAACTTGTTTTTTAGAGCCAGGCCTAAAGATTTTCACTGTAAACCTTCAAAATGAAAGTCTATTCTTAAATGGTTTCCCATTAAGAGAACCACAGTTTGCCAGTTGTTTTGGATCAAGACCACCTCTTCTTTGGGGTAGGTTCTGATAGGTTTGGGTCTGCACCCGAGTGTGATAACTGTGTTCACAACAGACCAACTGAACCATGCTGAGACAGAGAACAAACTCAGGTTTGTTTTGTGTGGACTGAAGCCAGTAGGTGTGAAAGCAGCCTCGGTAAGTTGACTTTCAGAAAACACTGATGAAGGAATCTATTTGCTTTGTATTTACTAAATGAGTCAAAAAAAAACCAAAAAACAAAACAAAAAAACCTTCTAATCTCATCGATTTGGCAGCAGGAGAGGTGGGCCCCACTTTTTTGGGGTGATAGAGTGCTAGATGGTGGACTGTAGTGCTGGTGGTGGACAGATGGACATAAGGAGGATGGATGGGAGTGCTGAACAGACACACTGTGCTTCTTGTTCCCATTACCTAGACCTGTGGCATCGGTAAAGTTTTCTGTTAATGAAAAGAAGAGAGGAGAGCTGTAAGAGACAGAGACACAACAAGGACGAGTGCGATATTCAACAAGTTCTGCTGATGTTGTCAAACACTCAGCTTCATCATTTCAGTCAAAGGTTTTCAGTGGAACTGAGTACTCCTGAAGAAATCCAGCTGTTCATGATTTCCTCCAGGAATACTCAAGCTAAATGGTGGATATGTCCAAACGTATTTCACATTACAGACACAGATAATAAGTAAGTTTAAAAAAAAGTGAGTAAAATTTATTTATATTAGCAATTTTCACAGAGAGAGGTTCACACAGTGCTTCACAGGATAAAAACACAAGGTATCAAACAAAAACCATAAAACCGGTACACAAATAAAATAAATTCTATAAAAACACAAAAATGTCCACAGTAGCTGAGTCTCTCAGGCCCTGAGGAAGAGTATTCCACAGCCTGGGTGCAACAGACTGATAGGCTCTATCTCCTTTGGTTATTAACCTTGTTCAAGGCCAACAGCTACAAAGAAGAGAGAGAGGTACGACGTCAACCAGTCAAGATCCTGACGTGGTCTCTAGGCTTGCCTATAAGGACACCATGATCCACAGTGTCAAATGCTGCACTGAGATCAAGCAGCACTAGGACATCACATTTACCAGAGTCAGACACCATCAGGACATCATTAGATAACTCTAAGGAGAGCTGTTTTGGTTGAATGCCCCTGAAGATAACTGGACTGGAATTTGTCAAAGATCTTGTACTCATTCAGAGCAGGGATGAGCTGGTTAGCTACAGCTTTCTCCAAGATCTTTGGAACAAGGACCAATGAATGCTAAAACTTTTTTCAATAATGATGTGGGTAATACATCTAATGAGCAGGAGGAGGTCTTCATACTAGTTAACTTTAGCAGTGAGAAGGGCACAAAATGGTCCATTATTGGCTACTCCTTAGAGGGGGCAGGAAGAAGGGCAGAAGAAGGGCTTATGCTTGCCCTAACGCTGGTGGATTGGTCAACAAAAAATGACAAAGTTATTACAGTCATCCTCAGTGAAGACAGGAGCAGCAGGAAACTGGGAGGGGAAGAGGTTGTGGAAAGTGTCAAAATCAACTTTAGGATTCCTCTTATTGGAGGAAATAAGGTCTCTAAAATAAGAAGCCCTGGCAGCCTTTAGTATAGAAATGAATTCAAGTTCTATAAAAGTAAGTCAGTGGACCTTGAGCCCCTTGGATTTCCACAGGCACTCCACACGCCGACAATCACATCTAAAACGACAGACGTCCTCATTCAACCAAGGATTCAGGTTTACAATGGCAACAGAGCGAGATCTCAGAGGAGCAATATTATCTAAAATAGATGAAGTGCAAGTTGAAAGTGTCACCTAAATAATTAACATTAGAATCATCAAGAGAGGGCTGCACTGCACGGTTGTTAGCAGAGAGGTCATTTAACATACGTGAACGTTTCACATGCTTGCTGGCTGGACAGTCAAGAGTTGAGTTCCTCAGAACTCACACTGTCAATAGTGAGTTCAAGTGTGAAAACCAACTCCAGGGTATTTCCTTTCACTTTTGTGGATTCATTGACATGTTGACAAAAGTTAAAAGATTTATACACCTCCAGAAAATTAGCAGCAATGCGGTTGGTAGTGTCATTTATAGCCATGTTAAAATTACAGAGGAGGAGGATTTTCTCAAATTTAAGCTAAAAAGTCACTGAATTCTGACAGAAAAAGGCCATTGACACCAGGAGAGTGATTAAAACACAGTAAAATGGGTTTGAGTGCCCAATTTTCATCACCAGTTCAAATCAGGTAAAAGTTCCACCGCACCCCGTTCGGCAGGAGAAACTGTCTTTGTGAAGCACAGCGAGTCCCCCTCCAAGGCTAGTAGTCCTGGGAGCACAGGTGAAAGAAGACCCCAGTGGAAACAGTTCATTCATAAAAACATACTCCTCACTCCTTTGCCAGGTCTCTGTAATAAACATGAAATCCAGTTCCATGGTAGTAAATAGATTGTTCAAAATAAATGATTTGTTGGCAACTGAGTGAGCATTTAATAATGTCATTTTAACAGGCCTGGGTCCCACTGAGGTGGGTGGGGGGGGTTCTTGTGCAACCGTTTGTAAGTAGCAGGTGTCAGCTTCTATCTGCCTCACAGAGCATCTCACAGGAGCGAAGGCAATAAGATGATGTGCCAATCAAGGAAAGACGGGCCTGAGACACCCTCACACCAGGAGCCACAGATAGCCAAATGTAGACATTGGGTCCTCCGCAAAAGCAGGAAATGCAAAGGAACAGCAATTCTGAAGACGATCAAGAAAGTTGTGTCAAAACTGCAGTGAGCTAGTCACCCTAGATTTATTTGACCCGACATTAGCGACTCTGTTCGCACAGCCAATTCGTTCCACCACTGTAGTGCCTTTATCCCACCTAGCTGTTCTGTGTGAAACGCATGGAAGCGGATCAGATACACACCAAGGTTAAACAAAACACTGAGACGTACCAGAGGCGAAATGATGATCAATCAATATGCACATCACAGGGATGGTGAGAGACAGCCCATTGTTAGAGCACAAAGAACTTTCTAAAAGAGACTATGTCCAAGTGCTAACTGTGCTAACTAAAGACGCCAGTCAGCTGGTGAGCATTTAATGTCAGTCAGTGACCAGAGACACTTTAAAGACATAAGGAAAGGATTGAGATTACAGAACACTAGATTATTATGTGAAAGCATACACTGGTGACGCAATATTCCACCTCAATGGGATCATTGTGAATGCTAAGCTGCAGAGTGGAGGCGGAATAAAGGAGGGCATCTTCTGGTGTAACAACTCTGGTATAATGATGTCTATTATGTCTATTCCAACATGTGCACGCTTTAAAGTTCAAAGGTAATTACTTGAGAAGCTTTAGGATCATTGACTGATCCTGAAATACTGATAACTATGAAAAACACACAGGATGCTTGTGATTCTTGTCATCACCCTCCTTATTCTCAGTCCAAAATCGTCTCACACAGTTCGATGCAGAAACACCAATCAAATGCCAGAACAACCGGCTAATAATGTGCTTTTGCCGTTATCAAACACATATTGTGCGATTTCCAAAATACCAAAAATTAACTTTTTTATGAACTATTGGATACAACAGGCCATAATATTAAATTATATCATATATACATACATACATACA
>JBAMYA010043450.1:0-13370 GCA_037176975.1 Arrhamphus sclerolepis | reverse complement strand
TGTGTATACATATATATATCTATGTATGGCCAGTTGCAAGTTACAAGCAGCCAGTAAACCTGAATTGATGGGTATTTTTTGTAGGTGATCAAGTGTAAAGCAGCTGTTGCTTGGGAGCCCAGGAAGACTCTGTCTATAGAGGATGTGGAGGTAGCTCCACCCAAAGTCCATGAAGTCCGAATCAAGGTGAACCCCATATCCCAAACTAGTTTTCTTTAGCAACAATTTCCAGCCAGTGTTAAAAATAAAATAAACCGTTGAATTTATATGAAATGCATAATAGGAAGGGCATGTATCACTCCTCTTCAACTTCCCCCTTTTTGGTTTGTCTGTGTCATAAGCATCCGATTTTTTTTTTTTTTTTTTTTTTTTTTTTAGACCTTATCACTTAAATTACCACAGTAAATATTTGTGCAGGTTTTTGCCACAGGCCTGTGTCACACAGACTGGGAGTATCTGTATGACACTGATAAAGGGATGAATTTCAGACCATTCCCTCTGATTCTTGGCCATGAAGCAGCAGGCATAGTGGAGAGTGTTGGCCCAGAAGTTACCAAATTCTCACCAGGTAAACTGTGCAACCCACAAAAAAGATTGACATTTCTTTCCATTTTCTGTATCTGTCTTAATTGTTCTTAATTTTTGTTTCCTTCTAAGGAGATAGAGTTATTCCTCTTTTTCTGCCTTACTGTGGGGACTGTGAGCGCTGTCAAAGCGAAAAAACAAACCTCTGCCAAAGAAACTGGTGATTTCATCATTACAAGTTTACAAATATTTCCAATGTTATATTCATGCTTGTGGAACCTTCATGCGTATTGCTTTGTGTTGCTTCTAGGGCCAACACACAAACAGGGGTGTTGGCTGATGGCACAAGCAGGATATCTTGCAAGGGCCAGCAGGTCTATCAGTTTCTTGGTGTCAGCTCTTTCTGCCAGTACACAGTGGTTCCTGACACCTCTCTTGCAAAGATAAGAAACGATGCACCGCTAGACAAAGTCTGCCTGCTCGGCTGTGGCGTTTCCACTGGTTATGGTGCAGCCATTAATGCGGCCAAGGTAAGAGGATGCTCATATGAACACATGAACTTGAGTTGTCTCCATCTTTGACATGCACTTCCAGTTGTACTGTGCAGAGGATGAGATGAAGGCCAAAGGGGGGTGACATCTTGTCTCCTGGTTGTGCATAATTATGCGCTGGGCTGTATTTATAATATCATCCCCTAGATGGCAGTATACACAATGAGCTTCACACATTTATTTCATAACCCAATATAATGTAACATTTGGAGTCTCTTTACATTTGGAGTTTATTTAAAACTCATCCCACCATATAAATTAAAACCTTTAACTGCTGATACACCTCTGGATTCTAATGAAGTCCTGTGCAACAGGTAATGTTTTTTTTTTTAAGTTTTCCAAATATTTTCAGCTCCCTTATGAATATAAACATTTTAAAAAAGTGAACAGATAAATAAAAAAATTATCATACTAAGTATTTGTAGCATGAGTAATAATCTCTGAAGCATCAACAAACTGGTCTTAATGGCACCACTAACCTCTCATTCCGGGTGCAACAACTGCTCCGCTTTGCATGTCAAGGTCTCAGAACTGGAGGACAGAATTCACTAACCGTCACTAACCTACTGCTGGACACTCTGGATCTCTGGACCCGAGACACACAGTAGCATCTTCACCTCCATCGTCTCCTCATTCTCTGTTTACTCACTACAGCAATAGTTGGGGACTCCATCGCCAGAAGCGTTTTTTTTTTTTTTTTTGATTGTTTGTTTTGTTTTGTCTTTTAACTCTATCACTCACTGCGTCCCTGGAGCCACAGTCTTTGCAATCCTGCAGAACCTTCCTGAGCTATTGAGCTCATTTCTATCCTCGATTAAGAGGCTGATTTAACATGAGGGTTTTAATGACACACCTCGTGGACAATCTGAGCTGACCAAAAATGATCTTTTTATCTTTTTAAATGGCTGTGGATTATCTGTTTATATTTCTGGACTCATTCCTTCACTGACTCCTCAGCCTGAACACCTGGCTCCAGTCAGCCTGCATGATGAACAAGGGTGGTTTTATAGACAATTTAAACCTGATCTGGAACTGGCGCTTTTTACAGAACCAATGGTGTTAATGCAAGTAAGCTGAGCAGTCACATTTTAGCTGCCAGCATTCACCATGCTGTCCAGACATCACATCTGCCAGTAGCTGACAGTTTCCCTCATCTTCCTCAGGCCCACCACCAACACCTGCTCCTCCTACTGTCCACCTGTTACTGAAGCAACTCAGCCCATCACAACTCTGATCACTAACAGAACCACTCAGACCAGACTGCTCACAGGAGATCAATCAAACAATCATTACACTTCTTAGCATCCGCTCCTTGTCTAGCAAAACGTTCATTATTAATGATTTGATTTTAGATAACATTTACTGTTCATTTTTAACAGAAACATGGTTGGGCAAGGATTCACCTGCAGTTCTCTCTGAGGCCTCGCCTCCATATTTTAGCTCTATATTTTCTATCAGGAAGTAAGAGAAGCAGTGGTACTGCCTCAATTTCTTTTGCTTCACTTGCAACTAAACACATTCTAGTTCACCAGTTCACTACCTTGTGCTGGTTTTATTAATGAATTTTCAGAACTTTTTTTTCATCAATATACACCTTTTAATATGATCATTATTTCTAGTGATTTTTATATACACACAGATGAGCAGTCAGACTACATAACCAGACTTTTTATCGACTTGCTCAACTCCATGGATTTAAATCAACATGTTACGCAGCTGATTCACATTGGAGGACACACTCTGGACACTCTGGACCTCATCAGCCATGGCAAATCCATGAGTGCGTTCTGTTGTTGACTTGGCTGTATCTGACCACTACCGTGTGTTTTTTTTGTTTCGTTTTTCTCAGTGAGGAAACGCTATCTGACCCCTGAAGTGGCTGCAAATTTCACTGAAGTGTTCCAGTCATTTTACCTGCTTCCTGCAGTTTTTTCTCTGGCAGTTCTAACAGAAAACTCAAATCGAGCCTGGACTCATTTGTGCCGCGGAAAACAAAAGAACTTAAAATTAAATGATGGCAATTTACAATAAACTTGAAGACAGCTGAAAGAAAATGGAGGAAAAACAAACTATAAATTAATTACCAATAAATTATCAGATTATTTTTAAAAAAACATCTCAAAATCTACAACAATAAAGCTGAACAACCATTTTGCCAAACTGATCACCGAAAATGATCCCAGAATGGTACCACAGACCACCTAATCAGTCCAGATTTTAATAAAAACAGAATTCATACTAATGACTATTTATGTGAAGAATTTGACCACTTCAGGAGCAAAATAGATTTTATGAGATCCAGACAGACAGACAGAATTTTATTGTCATTGAACCAGCGTCCCAGCATTTATCTTGATCAAAAAAACAGTTTTTAATGAAACTGAGGAAACACTGGACAGTTTTGTTATAGTTGATGCTTAGATGCTTGGTGGAGTTTTCTCCCAAGCAAACCCGACCACCTTGGATTCAGTTTCAACTCCGTTTGGATTCATTTCCAAATCTTTTTGACTCCCTGTGTCTTTTAGGATCGAGGCAATATTTTTTTCTGCGCCCTCTTATCTTACAGATTAACTTTTACGTCATGAACCATTGTGGACCCTCGGGTCCTCCAGCATAGGCCGCTTTAAATACCTTTTGTTAATACAAGAACGTATAGTGAGGCTGCTTTCCAACATTACAGTCCATGTTAATGAAAGAGCCTCCCAGAGAATCATCATGTTTTTAAAAGCAGACTCAAGACCTACCTTTTTTATTAGACTTTTGACTAATATCTCCTTTTTATCTGTTTTAGAATTTTTATTTTGATATATGTAGCCCAATTTTGAATCAGATAACTCTGTTTTTATTTATTGTAAAGCACTCTCTGCTTCATTTTAGTGTACAAAAAGTGCGATTAAAATAAAGTTTGATTTGCTTGAACAGGGAAAATTTACCAAACCAGAATTATCATAATGAATCCACAAATGACTTGGTTCACTGATGTGTGGTCATGCAGGTTGAAAAAAACTCCTCATGTGCCGTGTTTGGGCTCGGAGCAGTCGGACTGGCTGCCATCATGGGCTGCGAGGCTTCTATGGCAAAGAGGATCATCGGGATCGACATCAACCCAGACAGGTTTGACAAAGCCAGGCTATTTGGAGCCACCGACTGCATCAACCCCAGAGATCACAACAAGCCGATTCAGAAAGTCCTGGAGGAGATGACCGACGGAGGAGTAGACTACGCCCTGGAGTGTGTTGGAAGTCCAACTCTGATGGTGGGTGTCTCTACCTGTTTGACATCTTGAGTGTTTCAGTACACATTCAGGACTTTGTGTTCGCTGTCAGAGTCGGTCTGCTATTCAGCTGTATGCACATACAGTAAAACTGATTAGAACTTCTGCAAACAAACACGACTCTACAACACAACTTTTTTTTTTTTTGTGAAATACTAAATGAATCATAGAATGATGTTCAACTGAAATATCTGGTGATTTTCTCCAAGACTGCTGCGCTTGAGTCCACAACAGATGCTTGGGGCACGTGTGTCATCGCTGGATGGTCAGAAACAGAAACGATGGACGTAAAGATTATAAAGATCCTTATGGGGCGCACCTTGAAGGGGACATATTTTGGAGGTGAACTTTAATAAATTACCAGGCCTACATCCACACGTGTTAGGAATCATAAAGAGTGGTTGGTGAAATGTCAAATTGAATGTATGTATGGATTTTTCAAATAATTTAAAGCTTGCACACACAGCAAGCCAAAAGTTCAGTCTAGAAGGCATCAAACTTGCATGTAAACCTGCCCAGACCTCATTAGGCATTTGTGGAGCCTTCAAAGTTAGGAGTTCCCGATGCTATGCATGTTATGGTGCCTCCATACAATCACAGATACTGGCTTTTGAGCTGCTCTCTGATAACAAGACTGATAGTCCCTTGGTTTTTTTTAAGCCTGGAGGATTCAGTGATTTCCATCAACAACCTCATATTTTCATTCATCTGACTGCATAACAGTTTTCCACTTTGCCTCAGGCCATCTTAAATGAGCTCAGTGAGGTCAGAGTTGGCCTAGACAGCTGTCAGATGTTTTTGTGGATGCCTATCATTGTTAAGTCCATGCAGCAGTTTACGTACACGACAGAGCTGCTCAGTGCACTACTGCACCGAGAACAAGAAGCTCTGCTATTCTCTCTGAATGAACTCTTGTACTGTTACTAAAGAAACTCCCACATTGATTCCAATATTTCTTTGTGTGTGTGGATATTCAATATTCCTTCATTATTGAACTTGTACACCGCCCCGTCTTTGACATTGTGATGAAACCCTCCTTCTTTTTAACTTCTGCTCTCTGGTAAGCAGTCCTCAGATCTAATCATGTCTCCAGTAAACAAAACCTGACCTTGTTATCCTCCTCGAAAGGCTGGAAAAGTGTGCTGGATGTGCCTAAGCTGGTGGACCTCTACATGGACAAGAAGCTGAAACTAGATGAGTTTATAACTCACAACATCCAGCTGGACCAAATCAATGTGGCCTTTGACCTTTTAAAAAATGGTGAAAGGTAAGACCCAGTAACACATACATGCGCACCATCTTAGATTTCAAATGTGAAAGTTAAAAAAAAAAGAAAGAAAGAAAGAAATTCCAGTCCCCAATGGTTTTTTTAGTCTTCTTAAACAGTCGGTAACAAAAGAATGATTGATAGAATAGACCAACAGCATTAGTGGGAATATGTGAAATGAATTATTAATAGACAGAAGAACAAAGAAAATTGGGTTCATCTTCATTCTATTTAGGAAATACAAACAATCTAGAATTCGATGCCAGCAGCACAAACTGAAAAGGTGGTGCATGATTATGTTTACCATTGTCTCTCTTCACCCCCTCCTTTTATCTGCACATTTTAATTGTTGGGATATTAGTAGGTTTGCAACAGAATCTGAAACCACTTTTTGCTGGCTTCAGTTTTTCTCATGAGCAACTCATGTGACCACACAACACGGGTTCTCGGGTCCAGAGAAGTCGCAGCGTTGGCAGAATTCACTATTTGGCTTCATCTTTACATAATCCAGTTTCTTGTTGCATTTCTACATCCAGCAGTTAACTGTGAGTTTATAAAAGATTTTCTTGGATAGAGTCCGGGCCACGTGGCCATATTGATCATGGCAGGATGATGCTTTGTCATCAAAAACCACCTGAGAGGGGACTGAGAGTTGCTGAAGAGTCCACTTTTTCTTCAAAATAATGCACATTCTAGATGTCAAAAGACCAATATTTTTGTCAATTTAGCATTGAGATATATATTTAGCATTGACATATGTATGTATACATATATATGGATGTAAGTCTTCAGACTATCTTGTTGCCAATACATTCTAGATCCGTATTTTTCTACATACCGTAAGTATCGATGGTGCATTGAAAGTGATTTCTTTTGTATTTATATTTATTAAATAAATTATGAAGTAATTAACAAGCTATATATTTGTTGCCTTTTTAAACTTCCAATAAAACTTATTCATATTGTGTCAGCAAGGGACTATGACTTAAGTCAATTTTGTAATTCAATTCTCTTGTTTTTCCAAGCATTCGGACCGTCATCAGTCTGCAAGACGAGGATAAACCATGAAGTAAACAATGTTTACTTCTCAAGAGGAACAATTCTTATTCTGTTACTCCAAAACAATCTTTGACATCTTCATTGGCATGAATTTCTTGTATTTTGTTTGACTTTATAGCAAATTACTATAGTTACCACTAGATGGCAGTGTTATATAAAGCAAAACCTTCAATGTTTGTACCTGAAAAAAACTTCTGCCCTCATGTAAAGAATACTTTTCAATCTGTATTTCAGTATTTTGAGTCTGATTAAATTCTGTGGTTTTTCTCATGTTTATCACAGATTTCATGAAACCGGTGCAAAAGAACACTGCATGTTCACTACTGTTATGTAAAGTGATACGCAGTGTAATTCATAAACATACAGCATCTGCAGTAACATCCAGGCAAATTCTCTCTACATCTGTCATACTTGGCAGCGACGGTGACAGTTATTCTGGTCCAGATCGTCCTCTATTGAAGATGGGCTAAAAGACACAGGGACCAAATGGTAGAATCTGTCATCAGCTATGGAGAAATATCTGCTTCATGTGGTCAGGCTTAGCGTATTTTGTCCTTGGTAATATTATATATTGATTTAAAAATGTGATTCACTAAGAAGAGGGGCTAGAATAACAGTTGTGGGCTGTCACGACAGAAGACAAAAGGTTGTTTGGGGAATGCCTTTTGGTGAAGAACCATAATAGATGTCAAAGGAATTTATTTCATTGAAGCTCCGCTCCCATCACAGGAATACCCTTGACATTTGCCCTGATTTTTCATCTCTCTCTCTCTTTTTTTTTCTTCTTTTATATAGAAAATAAATTGGTGCTTTCTTTTTTGCTTTTAGCGTGGCCTTCTCTGACCCTGTCATCAATCCCAGTTTCTACAGCTTAGATTACATCTCTCTACCAAAACCTCTGAAAGTAAAAGCTTTTAAGAAGTATAAAGCAGAATCATGCAGAAAGCAGAGCAGCAGAAGGAACTGAAAGATCAAAGAAAGGGAAGGACAGGTGGTCATGCGACTGGGCACCATCATCTGTAAATGTTGGACATGCTCACAGATTTATAAGGCTTTCTTGTGGACATGTGTCTGAATGTCTGCCTCATCTATGGGAAAACTATCCAAAGCAACGACCATAAGTCTCCTACCTTTTTTTTTTCTTCTTGCTTTTTGATCCCTCTGCACTCAGGAATTGTCACAGCATTGTGCAACTGATACGGCCAGGACATGTCATCTGAATTACAAGCACGGCATCGCACACATTTTTAAAAGTCTTAATTATCAGTCTCGACGTGCTTCACATTCATCTGTGCAGCTTTGGTGCACATATCCTTCAGTGCAGGAAAGTGGCACAGATTTGAATTAATGATATAGATTGCAGCTTTGACATTTGGAAGTCATGTTTACTTATATCCATGTTTATGTTTATACCTCTTGCTATCGTAAATTTACTTCAGCCACTCTTACACATGAGACTTTGTGAAGGTAAAAGTCAGTGGCCAAGTCAGTCTTGGGGAGATTTTATTTAACATGAACCTCTTGAGATAGAAAAAGAAATGACTAAAACATGCCTCAGACAGCAGGTACTATGCTTGTAAAATGAATAACGGCTAGCTGTTTCAGTTTCATGGTCCTGCTTATGGCTTTCTGCCACACTGTAAGAAAAACAAAAACTAATAAAAATATATATTCCCAGTTTCAAAAAGTTGACACTGTAAAATCTTTTTTTTTTTTTAAAGAAAAGATGCAGTTATTTTGTTTGCAATAAAATGTAGAAAACACATCATATGCTAAGTCAGTTCCATCTTTTGACTATGAAATCTTTTTAAATCGATGCAGTCTGTGATGTATTGCTGTCTTGCTGAAAGAAGCAAGATCTTTCCTGAGAAAGACGTCTGGATGGGAGCATGTGTCACCAGAAAACATGTAAAACTTTCAGCATTAATGACCGCTAACAGCAGATGGTCCCTCTCCTCTGTAGTCCAGAGGGTGTGGCATCCATCAATCCCAAAAAGAACTAAAATTTTCTTTGTGTTTGTTTACAAGACATTTTTTTTCCTCCCTATGTCTCAGTACATTTTAAATGGGCTTCGGCCCACAGACGCCGGTGGCATGTCTGGATCATGTTTGAATATGTCTTCTTCTGTGCACTGAGATTTAGCCTGAATATGTTGATGGCATGGCCAAGCATTTTCTGGAAGTGTTCATGAGCTCAAACAGAGATTTCTATTACAAAATCATGCCTGTTTTCAGTGGAGCGCTGCCTCAGGGCCTGAAGATCACAGGAATCTGGTATTTATTTTTAGCCTCAGTCATTGTATTGCAAAGATTTCAGAAGAATACCTGAATCTTTTGGAAATATAATGTACTTGAGATAATGAGATGTAGAAACATTCTTAAATTGCTTCAATAATACTTTTTTTTTTTTTTTTTCTTTAATGGTCTTTTGCATATTAGTGAACCTTTACCTATCTGCACTCATGAGAGGCTCTTTCTCTCTAAGTTGTACTTTTTATGCCAAAACATTACATTTACCTGTTGCCAGTTAACCCAATTAGTTTCAAGCTATTTCTCTAGGTTTCTTCTTAGAACCACTCACTTTTCCATTCTTAATTTTTGTTCCACCTTATTTTCTTTTCCAGGCATGTTGCTTCCTTCAAATGCAAAATGAGCAAATATTTTTAATGACATAGTAAATGTCTCTCTCTCTTAAAATGATATGTTTTTTTTTTCCATAATGAATAAAAATATTGCTTTGTGAAATGTGCAAATCTTTGTTGTTTTTTTTGTTGGGTTGTAAATTCATACATTCTGTAGGAAGATCACATCACCGTGCCACCCAGACCTACAGACCTACATACGGACTGGTTGGTCTCAGTGTGTGAGTTTCACAAACATAAATTGCAAAATGAATTTAACAAAAAGAAAAAAGCATTAAATCAACATCCGTGAGCAGTGAATTGAGGGAAAGCACATCTGAAAGAGGCATAGAGGTGCAGATATACTTTATATCCCCTCGACTATGGAAGATGACTCGCTTAAGACACTGAAGACTGCCAAAGTGAGACCCCTGTTTTATCATTAAATCCTGGCCATTATATGCCTAATGCCAGGCATTGTCTGTGACATCCCTGGTCTTTTCCTGACATGGTTAGCTTTAGCTTCTGTGTCAGTGGAATATACTCTGCTTCACTGGAGGACAGCACAACACGGTACTTAGTGTGTAGAAGAAATAACCGTTTTTCTCCAGCATTAGGGTACTGTACAGAAAGATTTCCAGTAATTGATATGGCTTTAATTTTGAGGCCACTTGTAATATTTATTTTTATGTGTGTCTGTATGTGGGTTAGTGCCAAGACTGACAAAGAGCCCTTTTTCTTTTATATGTAATTGGATTTTGCTGAAAATTTAAGTTTTCTTGTGCATATTTGAGAGTGCGGGTGAATGTGTCCATCAGCCCTCTTGACAGTCTGATTTAACAAACTTTCTGTCAGAGAAGTAAAATACACCAACAGTGCAGCATGAAAAGACAGACAAGGACAAAAGATGGTGGCTGTTGTGTGTGTTGTTTAATAATGTAGTGGTGTTCGTGTAATGTAGTGTGGCAGATGTAAATGAGTGTGTGGTGAATGTAAATGGGTGTCTGGTGGATGTGAATGAGTGTCCGGTGAATATAAATGAGTATCTGTGGATGTAAATTAGTGTATGGTCGTTGTGTGGTGATCTTGGATGTCAACCCCCAATTCATGTCAGAGCTGAAACAGTCCAGCAGAGAGACATTAACCAGTGATGTTGACCCAGAGATGGTCAGGACCCCAACCCTGACCAAATGTGATGATGTGGATGTGAAGATTAGACCGTTTTCCAACTCCCTGACTGGAAAACGCAAGAGAGAGTGAGGTCTAACAAACCTTGTATTGTGGATCCCAACTAAGTGATAGGATCGGTGGAAGCATTAAAAGGAGGACAGGCTGGGTGGGGGTGTTGTCAGAGGACAGTGGCACAGTCCTGTGTCACTGGAGTAGGTTTGGGGTAGGTGGGACGGCAGCTGCGGCCTGGTTCCTCAATCCACACGTTCCAGACCGCAGTCCAGCACAGGTAGGAGCCCATCCCTGAGCACCCAGGCAGGCAGGGATGACACACGGGAGCAGAGTGGGGAAACTCGAGGGATGACATCTATGGCAGGGGACCACCACTGACAATAAAGGGCACCCCCGACCCACACCAGGATCCTGGGATCCCCTTCCCAGAGGCCAGGGTAGGTTAGAGGCAGGCGAGGAAAGGAGCAATGTCAGTTATCCCAGCCACCAGGAGACCCACAATGCATGGCTCCAGGGCCACGCCATAGACCCAGAACCCCCCTGCCCACCCAGCTACGAAGAAAGGGGGGGTGTGCCCCACAACAAGAAAGGGGTCAGAGGCAACCCAAACCCAAGCTACTCACACATGCCCAGGGTCAGCTGACTTGTAATGTTAATGTACTGGCATGAGATATTTTACCTTTGAAGTACCAGTATGCTTGTTTCTCACATGCATTATTAATCGACATACTCCCAAGATTTACTGAGTGGCTCAAAAGCTATATATATTTAAAAGTAAGACATATTTGTTGACCTTTCTTATTCATCTAGATTATAAATGTCTGTGGTTAGATTCTTCAGAGGCCTTTTTTATGATACAAAACCTCTAACCCTAATAATGACTGTATTACGCTCTTCTCATTGAGCAATGCCAGATCATATGTTTACTATTCCGTAACCTGTCAATCGTGACAGTGCTTTATAGTTGAGTTGCAACAGAAATAGACAACAAAGAGCGGGATTACGCAGACCACACATAGCTATTACCAAAGAAACACACAAACACAGACTCACATGAAGAGATATGTGCATGACAGGTCTAAGCTTTTGTTGTCTTTTGTCTGACAGTAGCAGTAAAGTAGTAATTGAGAGATTAGCTCCAGGGTGTTATCATGGCACTCCCTTGTTTGGTCTCTCCCATGTTGGTCACATAGCACATTATCAGCAGGCATGGGAAGAAAAGTCATATGCTGAGGGAGTTTGAGTTGTTTGGCTTTTTTTTTTTTTTGTTCTCTTGAATATGAGATAAATGACTGGACTCAAATCTGGTCTCCACACTGAAGACAGGGGACTATAATATTTTGCTTACTTGTCAAATGGTAAAAATGCAGAATGATATCCTCTGCCTGTACAAGTGTCATACTTTTGTTTTGTTTTTTTTATAATTAAAGGAATACTACGAGCCTTGCTTGTACCACCTTCAAAAAGGTATATCAGATTCATAGCTAATCATTTACCATGGCGAGTTTTGACAGATCTTTCCAGTGATGTACTCCTGTCCCCTCTGTCATTCCTGCTTTTCCTTTTTTCAGGGTACCAACATTGAGGCAATGTTGCAGAGGGAGAGATTTCTCTCAGACCCTGTGTGGTTACCCCCCTAATCTCTGAGAACTGCACAAGCATGAGGAAAGTACAGAAAGATTTGGTTTCTTCCCAGATCGTATCGGTTTACCCCCCACCCCCAGTTTCAATCATCCGCATAGAGATGGGCTAATTACTGGGAATGTGTTTGGCTTTTTTTTTATTTTTGAGCTTGAAAGAATGGTATAATGTACAATTAAATCCAGAAGTATTTGAACAGTGACATACTTTTTTATGATTATATGATTCATAAAACACAATGGATTTGAAATGAACAGTCAAGACTTGATCAAAGTGTAGACTTTCAGCTTTAATTTAAGATATTAAACAAAAATATGGCATTTACCATTTAGGAATTACAGCCAGTTTAACTAAAGTACCTCCATTTACATGGGCTCAAAAGTATTTGGACAATTAACTGAAATTAGGGCAGGTGTGGCTCATTCCCTTAATTCCTTCAAGACAAATGAGCAATACAAAGTCCACAGACTACGAATTTTTATATAAGTCTATCAGTATGAGGACAGCTGCTGCAAAACTCAAAGCTCAGTGTTTGACAGTGCAAGCTGAAAATAAATGTACCATGAATGCAACTAAATACTTTTTGAAGTCAGCCAGTCACCTGACCTGGACAACAAATCATACTTTTCAATTTCTGAAGACAAAACAGAACTTAGAAAGGTCCACAAACAAGCAACATCTGAAGGTGGCGGCTGTGAAGATTCAGGGAAGAAAATCTGAATCCAGTGATGCCTATGGGCTCCGGACTTCAGGAAGTGTTAAAAGTTCTAGTTATGTTTACAATTATGTCCAAATACCTGAAAATTGAGATTTATTTATTTATTTATTTTTAAAGTGGCAGTAATTCCTAAATGGTAGATGACATATTTTTATGTAACCTCCTAAATAAAGATTATACTTTGATTATATTGTGATTGTTTTTAATTTTATTATCCACTGTGGTGGCGTCTTTTGGGAAAATCATTTAAAAAAACAAACAAACAGAAAAAAAACAGATTTGTCATTGTCATCCAAATACTTCTCAAACTAACTACAGTAATCCAAAAAAAGTTTTCCATTATGCATTATATAGGTTCGAGCTAAAATAAACATATGAGAAATTTGCTACAACAAAAATGAAGGTTGCTTTATTACTAATAATGCTGCAGTTTGGTGTTGCTTTTTTATTTATTTATTTTTATATAATTTGAAATGATGAAAAAAGACTACATTAAAATGGTAACATGAACATATGACTAAACCTCCACAAG
>JBAMYA010043449.1:0-13370 GCA_037176975.1 Arrhamphus sclerolepis | reverse complement strand
TTCTCTTCTCTTCTCTTCTCTTCTCTTCTCTTCTCTTCTCTTCTCTTCTCTTCTCTTCTCTTCTCTTCTCTTCTCCTTTTTTTAGGTGCTGTCTTGCCTTCTGTTGCCTTCTAGACCTTTCTGACCATCCTGGTGTTTACCTGCATGTGTCTACTGCCGTTGTGGGATGCCCACTGGTGTTGCCGACCTGCAGTCTGACCCTCCGACCACCATGTTTATATATTTTTATACCAGATATTTGTATATTTTTGTAATAAAATTCATTTTTGTTCCTCGCTTCTCTCTGTCCTTCATCATCTCTATCAATTTAATTCAGTTCAGTTCATTTATATAGTACCTATTTAAAAACAGTCTCCGGGCACTGTCCTGTCTCCTGCCTCCTGTCTTCCTTTATCCAACTGGCTATCAGCAGAAGGGTCCCCCTAGAACTGATCCAGGTCCTGTTCAATGTTTCTTCCCAAGAGGGAGTTTTTCTTGCCACTCTTAGGCTTTGCCATGTGCTTGAGGGGTCATGATCTGGGTTTCTCAGAGGCGCTTAGAGACAACTTTGTTGTAAATAGATGCTGTATAAATAAAACTGAATTGAACTGAACTGAATTAAAGTCATATGCCAGTCTTGCAGTTGTTACACCATGTTGAACGACACCTCAAATGAGGCATGTGGTTGACTTTGGAATCATCTCAGTCACAACCAGAGACTGGTTCTGGCCCGGCTGGGTCCACAGATGAGACCTGCTCCTCACCCTCTGGAGTTTGCTTACCCCCCTTACATCAGTGAAGCCGCTCAGGATGAGTGTCAGTGTCTCCACTGTCTCCTGGGTCACTAATTATCTGTCCCACAGGCCTCAGTTTGGGGACCACCCTGTCTGATGTGGTGGTCAGCAGCACAGAGGACAGTTCTGTTTCTGTCTGTATTTTCAGTTTATGTTCTTATGTTAAATTATAGTTATAGTTATATTACCCATACTTTTTCAATTGTATATCAGTCTAATCGTTCTTTAATTATATCTGTATTATGATTTCCCTCTATCTATCTATCAAATTTTAAACAGGAAATAAGGTGCTTGTATTGCTCCCTCCTTCTAACTCCACTTACTTCCAAGTGGCCTTGGACCCTTTGTGGTAACACAACAGCTTGTGGTTTGAGAGATGTTGACTATGAGGTTGTGCGCTCTGATAGGGGCGTTGCTACACAGATTTACCACCTCAACCTCCTGAAAGCTTGGAGAGAGGTGGTGCCTGTTTCTCTGGTGAGCTTGGTGTCAGAGATGAGCTGGGGTGCCACCAGTGCCATCAGTCCACCTCTGCTCCTTTGTGGCAGCTATCTCTCCTTCTCACAGACGGCAGATGTTGCCCAGTTGCAAAAGTGGTTAGCTGATGTACAGCTGAGGAAGCAGCACCTGTGAGGGACTGATTGGCACACCTGTGCTGCATGTGCTAATCAGTGTCCGTTTATTTCAGCAGCAACACGATGGTTCCAGGGATGGCCAGGACAACCACAACAAGGAACAATCTCAAAATAAATAACAGAGACCTGTATACCGTTGTTGTCTTCTGTGCTGACACACTGTAGCTGTAAATTGCTGCAAATATTTACTGTTCTGTTACGGAAAAATAATTGCTACATATCGTGGTAATGTAGTCCTTCGTATAAACTATACTGTCTTGGATTTGTGAGCATTCTGAAGAAGGAATTTAAAGCTTCTCTGGTGTTTGATTTAACTGCACTCTTTATGCTCCACCTCCAGCATTGCCAGCAGTTATGGTCAACGCATAAAGTCAAAGGTGCTAATACAGCTACTGACTCTTGCACTGCAGCTACAAACGACCCAAGAGCCAGGATGTAGACCGGTGTGACACACAGCCATAAGAAAGCATAACTTCTGCATGTATAGTGGTGCTGTTGCCATGAAGCAGTCTGATTGCGATCAGCAGCATGAACTTTAATAAAAAAAAAATTCAATCTTGCTTGGAAGAGGTTTTTGTTACTCAACATTAAATAACACTTTATCCATGTGCGATGGAGTAATCTAGCAAAGACAGCCTTCCCTCAACTCATTTACATTTCTGGGATCAAGACTGATGATTCTGACTCACATCAAAAGGATTCTTTGTTGACAGCACTCCGGTAGCATTAAAAATAGATGTCCCTCACCTTTAATGAACAAGTTTCAGCCTCAGGGCTTTTTGTTGAAAATTTCACTTCAAAGTCTGCTGTCCTGGTTGTATGGAGAAAAAAAATCTCCAAATCTCCTCCTGTCCTTCAGGACCTCTCATCACTTCACTTTTTATGACCCAATCACAAATGCCAAGATGCAATAAAACAAGGTCCCAAAAAAAGGTTAATTATTGCTTGTTGATGAAAAATCCTCTCACAAGCAATCAATTTTGAGGTTTATTTACTGTTAATTCTTTGCCCTGGAGGGCCAATTAGGCAGCTTCTTGGACCTTCTGAATACAGCTAATTAATAGTCACGATGATGTAGGTTCTGGCTGAAGTGGAGAAGAGCAAACAAGTAAACAAGATTAGCTTTGCCCCCACCCACTCACATAGTAAAATGGAAAGAAGAAGAAGAAAAAATCCAGAGCCTTTGTTTGGATCATTTTATTTTCCTATAAAAACTAATGGTCCACTGTGTATTACCTGAGTTAGAGGGTGAGAGGAGACCTCTGCAATAGACTTTAAGACATTATGGATTTGAACCCATAATAAACGTGTTGTTATTATTGAGCTCATTCACAGTACCATCAAGTTCTGCATTATACCAACCAGTTTGCTGGGCACACGCAAAGCTAATGAAGCTCCTAAAGGTCATAAGGTTCAGATTTTAACCAGTTTTGAGGAAATCTACCACAAATGTTATAAACTGGAAGTTAAATTATTTGTTATTTGAATGGTAAAGTCTGTCTGATTTACTGCCAAAATGGCCTCAATGAAAGCCAAGCACAGGTCTGCTTTTACTCTCCACCAAGAGGTTTTACTGTCTAAATAATATTTTTTATAAGAGGGAAATCCTGTATGTATGAAGATCCAGGGGTCAGTGCACTGCCTTCATGTTTCTGAATGTATATGGTTTCAGTCTCTTCAGAAACTGCAAAGACACAGACTCTAAATGATGAGCAAAGGGATTAGATACTAACAAATCAGGAAGTAGGTGCTTAAATTATTATTCAAATCTGCCTGATCTTTTAGAAATGACAGAAAGTAACATCTGTGAAAGGCCACACATTTAAAAATAAATGCCTCATTCACATCTGTTCCAGTTTGCTACAAGATTTACTCGTTTTAATGGCTGTAATTTTGAGTTTTGTAGTCATTCTGCCGTCTGAAAGCAGCTGACCCTCATCACGCTCCTTGTTTGTGTGTGCCAGAGCGAGGCTACTATAACACACCAGAGTTTAAACCCCGCTTCTCCTCAAGCACAAACTTACTTTTCAAAACACTAAAAGAACAGTGGAGGATGAAGCCCATCTTCTCTCTAGAGATTAAGCACTTGACAGTTTAGATGCCTGTTACACAAATTGTCAAGGGTTTTGTTTATGGAAAGAAAAATAAAGAAGTGCTTTGGAGCCAATCTGTAAGTATATTCACCAAAGCACCTCACAAATGTTGAGACATAGTAAAGCATCTTCTTAAAAACCAATTATCTACTTACTTTGGCAAACTTAATTTCAATTAAATCCATTCTGTGAATCATAATGATGATATTAAGCTGTGTGAGGCCTGTGATGTGCAGTTATTTCCACACGTTCACACTGTATGATTTTGGCCGTCTCAGAAGAAAGATGCACAATTATGGGAAAAATTGGCAATTGTTGCTCTAAAACAGTGGTGGTAGATCTGACAGCGAGACGGGATCAAAGATGAAAGAACCGTCTTGTTACTAAAGACGGCTGATACAGATGTTAGCAGAGTCAGAAGGAGGAGTGTGACGGTCTGGCGCTGCCTCTGTGATCTCTGTCAGCTAACCAACCAATAGGAACGCACCATGAAATAACGAAAACATCAGGAAGTCTACAGGTCACAGTAGCCTAGCAACAACAGCAACAACTGAAAGAAAGACGTCCAACTCAAATGGAAGAAGAAAGACACTTCTTTTTCTTGATTTAATTTATTTTCTTTTCAAAGCACACAAACATCACTACAACGTAACTTCAGAGTCATCAGTGCATTAGCACATTAGTAGCAACCTGCTAATGAAGCAATTATATAATCACCTTTAGACCCTGAAATATGTGATTCAGCATATGTTCAATCACATAGTCTAACACGCTGTAAATTAGTTATTTACCAATTTCACATTGTGCAGTGTGGTTTGCTTTAATCCGAATGTAAAAGTCACTCAGAGTGAACCCGGCCTTAGGTGACAGAACAATGGAGAGTGTGTAGCGATGTGCACGAGGTGTTTCAGTGTGTCCTGCATGTCTCTTGGGACACAGACTGTGATGCTTGTTAGCCGCGACCATATGTATGTCTACTTTCAGAGCACTCAACTCATAGGTTTTGGTATATTTATGATTTTAATATAATTTATTGAAGCCTGTTTGTGCTTCACTGCCAGAGATGTGCATTTCTCAGGCTGCATGTCAGCTGTACACAAACCATTTTCAAGTGACATTGCTCCCCCTACTTTCTTTATGTGTATTACAGCTACATGCTGAGTTTATTAAAAGTTTGCCTTTTTGTTGCGAAGTGTAAATATAAAGAACAGGGACCAAGGAACCTTGAAAAAGCAAAGAATCTGCTACAGCCTCTGTCAGCTTCTCCTCTACAGCTTTTAATAAAGGCACAAAGTTTTCATGTTCTCTGTTATGATCCAACAGACAGAAGGAGAAACCTTCCATGGAGTGCATCACAGTAGACAGTGATGTATTCTTTGACTGGATAATGCCCACATTTACAATAAAAATGACAGCAGACATGACAAATCGCATGCACACCATTCATTTTCCATAGAATTCAAGGAGACATGTTTGTCATATATGAAACAATTTAGACTGTTAGAATTATCAATCACAACGCATTCTCCGCTTTTTATCGCTAGTTTGGTTTTCTTGCATGCGATGGACTTGATGCTTTTAATGTGTGATTTGGATACTGATTGCTGTGGACATTAAAGAACAGCTGTTTTTGACTTGGACCACATCCCCACAATCCCTCTGGATTTTGGACCCTACTGATTTTATGTTTTGTTTTATTAATCCATGGTGCCTTGTGCTTTTGTTGAAAATAAACTCTGTGAAACTTTATCTGTTTTTACACTCCTTTTTCCTAGAGAGAGATAAGACCCTGGTGAAGAGAGGAATAGAGTTAAGATGCAAACTCTACTTCCATAAACCAGCTGGCTTCGTGATGGACTGGCCACCTGTTTCGGGTGTACCACAACTCTCACCTGATGACAGCTGAGATCAACCTCGGTGACCTCCTGTAATGAATGTACGGAGGTGGATTTGAAAAGGAGAGTGCATATCAGGGACCATGAGCGCTAGTCTGGCATCTCTGTGCTTTGGAGTTTGGAAGTTTGATGACTGAGTGCATATTCAGTACTGAATGGATTTTGATTTATGATCATTTGAATTCCATAAATAAATATATCTAGCTATACTTTATTAAATAAGAAGAGATGAAGCTGTCTGTGACCCCAAAGGGGCACACAGAAGTGATGTCACAGAAAAAAAAATGTCTAGAAAGCTTTTATTTTTTTCTCCCTCCCACTTACATGAGGTTGTAATGATGTTCACTTTGCTTTTTCTGTAAAGAAATGTGGACTAACCTTGGGTCTGTTGTGATGAAAAGGCCCTCACATTTATATTATCAAGTATAGCACTGCTTGGCTAATGTATCCAATCATCCAGTAATTACAGGGGGTCTGAATCTTAGCATCTCAGAGGATCTGTGTAACTGCCTCATTCCTATACTCATTGGATTCTGCAGAGCGCCCATGGGCCTACTTTGTGGCGCCCTCATTTACAGTCTGCATGTCAGTGGGGTTGCAAAAAATTTCCCGCAGCTGAATGATTCCAAATCAGAGTTAATTTGGGCCACACACCAAGGCCCCTCTGCCTGCATTATGGAAAAATACAACAAAAGAAGCAAAGAACTCGGGTGTTTTTTTTGTTTTTTTTAAGTCAGGTTTACCTTAAGATACCCAGATGAAGAAAAGTACTGCAGTCCTGCCTCTTTGGGTAACTAAAATAAGGTTAATTATTTCTACTGCATATAAAAGGTTATCTTACTTCTTTTTTTTCCCCCAGACTGATAATTGCACGCTATGTTCTTCAAACATACAAATACAGCGTTATCTATTATATGTTCCTGCCAGTCACATATTAGACCAGTTCTTGCTGCCCTTTCGGTGGTTACCTGGAATCTTTGGATAACCTTTTGAGATTTTATTGCTTGTTTCTAAAGGCTTGAATGGTCTGACTCCTGCGTATAAGCGCTTTGTCTTGACCTTAAGCCATTTCACTGCTGGGCAGCCTCCTTAATGAACCAGCTAATGCTTTCAAAAGCTCAAAGTCAAAGGTGACAGAGATTTCTTTCACTGGAGCCCTTCAGCTGTGGGACCTCCTGCTGGACAAAAGCTTTTTTAACTTTCCTTTTTTTTTTTTTCTTCATCTCTTTATGAAAATGTTTATTAAAAAAAGGACAAACAAATCTGAAATCAGGTACAAAAAATACAAAAAACAATTGGTTGGGATTATATACGAAAACAACAGAAAGAGTATTATTGTCATCAACTAGACAAAAATAAAGGGAGCACTGAAGAAACATGGGGTGTTATCAACTCGGTTATAAAAAATAAAAAAATAAACTCAAACTCCCAAGTTCCAAAGTATGTGGCGAAAAACAACGTTGATATTTATGAAAAAAAGGATATTGTAAATGAATTCAATGATTATTTTGTTAACATTGATCCAAATTTAGCCAAAAAAATTCCAATAAGAGACAAAAATATTGGTGGAATTGTATGTAATAATATAAACAGCATTTTTCTCGAGGAAGTTCAAACCAACGAAATAATAACTATAGTGCAGAAATGTCAAAGCAAAAAGTCAAATGACTGCATGGATATGAACATGATACTAATTAAGAAAATTATTGATGTAATTATTGAGCCATTCAAGTACATTTGTAATTTATCATTAACAAAAGGAGTATTTCCAGACAAAATGAAAATGGCCAAAATTATTCCACTTTTTAAAAAAGGCAATAAACATGACATTTATAAAACCTCAAGTAGTATTAAAGTGTTCAAGAGAAATGTAAAATATTCTGTTACAGAAATACGAGAAGGCAGCGTAACTGCTGTCGACAAAGTTTTGTTTTGCAACATGAACTGTGTCACTTTAAGTTGTAGGAAATAGCCATGTACAGGATTGAAAAGTTAGATGTGTAATTTGTATTTTTATTATTTTATTTTATTATTTTTTTGTGTGTGATGTTACTCTCTTTTGTGGAAAGCGGGCAGATATTATAAGTTATATACTTCTTTCTGCTCCTTTTCATTCACACAAACTAATGTAAAAAAAAACAAAAACTGTTACTTCTTTTAAACTGAAGTGAATGAAATAAACTTCATGACTCTGACTCCTATAAAGAGAAATCCATGTTTTATCATTACTGAGCATTAAAAACATTTTGTTCTTGAAGAGTATTATCCCTCACAAGGCCTTAAGTGCTTATGCTAACCATCTTTGACTCTGCAGGTATCAACCCCACATTGTTTCGACCCAAGCCCTGAGGGCCTTGTGGGGGTTAAGTAGATATCAGTTCATGTCAGAGGCTACCGCTTTGTGATGTGGGGTCCCACAGGGTTCAGTTGAAGGCTTTCCTCTTTTTTTCACTGCTATTTCAGCAAAATATTACTTTTATGTTGATCCCACCTAGTTGCACTGTTCCTTTGAAGACTAATTATAGTCAAATATTATAGAACTGAAGATTAATCATCCTTTTTGTCCCACTTATTGTTTGGATTAGTCGAATGCACAATTTACTGGTCTGAACAAAAAAAAAAAAAACTTTTCTACGATCTTTGAATTGTAGAAAAGGCTGAACCAGGCCAATGCCAATAGAGGAGTTCCCATGATTCTTAACAACTCTGCATTCATTCTCAGTTTTAAAAAAATAAAAATAAAAAACCAAGAGACCACGTAGTCCAAAGTTGTTCGTGGCCCCACATCTGATTTAAAAGTCGACAGGAATTTCTGTTTTAATTTCAGTTATTTGTTCTGTTCTTTCATTTCAGAGTATAATGACACATTAAACTGCACAATTCTCAACAAAAAAGGCTGGAGAAATCAGGGTGTTCAAAAAACCTTTGTCTAATAGTGAATGTTGTGATTTCTCTTTGTGAAACTGTTCTTTGTTGTGAAGCACTTTGTTATTTTTGTAAACTTTACCATCTCACATGTCATTAATCTTAAAATCTCTTGATGATGGTTGATACCAGAAAATCAGAATAACAATGGGAGAAAATGTACAAATCTATTTGTTCAAATGTTTTTTTGCACAAGTATTCAGATTAATGCCGTTGACATCGATCCCCATATCTCTTTTCTGTATTTTTGTTTTGTTTTTTTATGAAACATAGGCATTAAAAATAGATTGTGTTTATGTGCATCTTTTTCAATATGCAAATGCCCTAGTAAGCTTTGAGAACAGCTTGAGCCTCCTTTCCTTTTGTCCCTCAGCCTGGCAGTAATAGCTGATTAGAGGCTCTACTGATCTCGCCACATTGCAGAAAACAGGCTTCGTGTGAGCTGTCAGAAATCCATCGACTGACGCACAGCCACTGTCTGGTGAAGACACACAGCGCCTGCTGAGGCTGTGTGTGCTTCTGGACGTGTCTGAGTTCCTGCTATGAGGACAGAGAGTAAGAACATGTCTTGTTGTTTGTTGCAAGGTTTTAAGGAGGATTTATGCTTATGTATGTGAAGGCAGTTCTGTCTGACAGAAATGTGTACTTCAGTTGGTGAGGCAGGTTTGACAAAAAAAAAAAAAATGTGGGGAAAAAAAGTAAAAAAAAAATAAAATAAAATCTTTGACATAAAACACTTTTTCTTGTGTTTGGACTGCTTGGCGGTACACTGTCTCCAGGAAATAGACAGGGTTCCTTTCATCCAGTCCAACTTGATGAAACATCTGTTCCCATCCACAAGGCTTTCGTACACAACATTAAATCCTCTGACAGGTGAAGTGAAAGAATATTGATCATCTCATTAAAATGCAGTGTTCCTCTGAGAACCCGCCTGGCACTCATGTAGCCATAACCTTGGTATATATGTACCTAAATGTCGTTGTGGTCTCAGCAACAGCCCTCTAGATTGACCAGTGACAGCCAGCCTTTGTTTCCTCATCGTCTTTTCTATGAAGCATTCAAACACTGACTGATTCAGATGTAATAACAATCAAAATAATCATGAATATTATGAAGTGGTTTTGAATTTTTTAACTGTGTTGATTAAGAACTGTGACAACAGGAACATTTTCCCACAGATCAAGTAACCCCTAATAAGGCCCCCAAATATGGGTGGCTTGAAGAGGGTAGAGCTGGAGCAACACGGAGAGAAAGGAGGAGTTTTTAAAAAGTTTTACCTTGATCATCATGAAGAATCTGCACCAACTAGTGAGTAAAATGAATTCAGGCTTGGAGCACCAACGAGGACTCAGGAATGCAGTTCTGTGTGTTTTGCAGAGACGTGGCTGCAGAAATATTCTGGACTCTCACATTTGTATTGATCTTTCAGACTATATGGACAAACTCAAAAAAAGAAAAAGACAAAGAAGTAACTGATCAAGGACTCCAGTACCTGTTAAGAGCTGTAAATTGTAATCCTCACCATGTAACTGTGAAGGAGCATGTGTTTTCCATGAGCATTTAACAATTAACTGTGTTTTGTTTTGTTTGTTGGTCTTCTGAGACAGTTCACCTTGCACTACTTTGGTAATTGCCGTTAATTCTGTACATGTTGTCATCAGTTCAATCATTGACAGTGAAAGAATATAATATCCTAATAACGATTAATCTGTTCAGTTCAATTAAATTCATCTCGTTTCACGCCACAAAAACGTAACATATGTGTCAAAAAGTGTAGTCTCCGACATATAAGAGCTTCCAAAATGACCAGATCTCAATCCAGTCAATCTGTGCTCCAGGCTGAACACTAGTGGATCCACTGTTGTCTGTCCCAGAAACCCTCAGAGGTCTGTCGTTGCCACAAAGTGGTGAGCTTAAACAAAATTGGATTGGTGGTTTCAAAAGAAAATACTTACTTATTTTATTGATAAATAATAGGTCACAGTGCTTTTATAAGATTGGTGATGTCATGGTTATATCCCTGGATGTTGGACACATCGAAACATGCAAAGATGTGGGTCAATCTTATGTGTCTCTGGCTAAAAAGAGTTGACTTAGTTGCATTTTCAACCACATGGATAGTTTCACTGAGATGTCGTAGCAGTGGTGCGTCGCTTTCACAATTCTCTTGCTGCTTGGGGGCAGCGTAAGATGCATACAGCACAGTCTCTGTGCAGGCTAGGAAGCCCCGGTCCTAACATATAGCATATCAAAATGATGTGGAGAAACTCATCTAAAAGCCTCTACCATACACTGCCACCCAAGTCAAACTAAATTTAGACCTTACGCAATGATATCAGTATGTAGGAAAAACATCTGTCAATTTCACCAACCACATCTGGAAGCAGAGACTCTGACTACAAAGATGTCTGTCTCATCAATGTGTGATGGAAATTTTACGACCTAGCAGCCAAAGAGTTAAACTCAACTCTTTTCATTCCAGTTGTGTGGTTTTGTTTGAATGGGAACACGTATAGATTTCTCAGTAAATGTTCAAAATGTGTCAAAAACAGTTCAGATGGATGGAATTTTAATAAAACCTATCACCATAGTAATCTATCAATGAAATATAATGAGTTTTTTAGGCTGGTACACCTGAGGAAGGTCAAATAGCAAATATGAAGCCCAAATGTCACATTTGTTTTTTTTCTACCTCGACACAACTTTGTTGTAACATCTGTAAAATTGCTCAGGTTCACAATTTTAACATCTACTTTTGTTTTTGTTACTTTACTAATCCGTAGATCAGGAGTATCAAATTTAAGGTCTGCGTGCCAAATCCAGCCCACCACTTTATTTTATCTGGCAAGATTTCAGTGCTACTGCCCATTTGATTTGGTACTAACATCAAGAATTGGAATAACTAAGATAGCGAGCAGCTGCTTTATGTCATACAGTCAGTCAGTCACGCAGCCAGCAAATGTTTGCAAAAGATTTTACAACAGACAGTTGCAAAGTTTTGTCAAAACTTGTGATTTTGCAGAATTATTTTTTTAACAACAAAACTCTTTTTTGGGCAAAAAGTTGAAATTATACAAAATGTGCAATTTTATGACTGTTGTAATTTCAGGTCAAAATGCTGCAAAAAGTTGACTATCTGTGTGAGATAAAATAAATGCTTTCAGAATATTCTTAGATGTGTTGGCTGTATCACAGGAAGGTAACAAAAGCCAGTATTAAAGAGATAAACCAATCAATCTAGACTGATCTAGACAACCAATTAGCAGTCACTGATTTATGTCTTACTTGCAACGTCCTGTAGGGCACTTGAATGCATCTATTCCAGATTGTATCATGTGGTTACTTTTTCAGACCCGAGGTGCCATTAGAAAACATTAGAATCACCGTACATACAGCATGCAACAGGTCTAATCGGTTTGGAAAACTTACATCTAAGCATCAGTTTGTTGCATCTTTTTAATCCCAACACTTTTTCCTCAAATGGACATGGTTCTAAGAGTTTTCTTCTGCAAAGCATATATCATATTTTCATACATTTTCTTATCTACTTAATAAAGAGTACTTTGTCAATATTTATTAAATCAACAATATGAATTCAAATATTTTATATGAAGTAGATGATCCTATTAACTGAATTAAAATGTGGATGTTGGGCAGATAAACCTAACATAGATTCCTCACCAGGAATTCTGACTTCCTGCTGAAGTTTTCTTGCCTTTTACTGGCTTATCAGGGTAACTTCGAGAGTAACTTGATCACATGTGGAGTAACTTCTCGACTAACCCTTGCTGCGAAAGGTGCCTGGGATTTGATCAAGGTATGCTGCCATGGCAATTTACGTTGCATCTCAGACCTGCTCCGAGCAGGTCATGTTCTTGGTCAACTCGAGGTTTTCGCTTAACCACTGTCTTTATAAGTTCCGCCCTTCCATCAACAATTTCTCCCAAGACAGTGCCGTCGTACCTGGATGATCCGTTTGACATTGGGACACAAATTGTGAGGGGGTCTCTGCGCAGGACGAGGGTCTTTAGGGACCGCCAGAATCCACTGACATAACCGATATTTTCTAGGCATCTAGGCATTACTAATTCGAAGTAGGCACCCCCCCCCCAATATTTCAGACATTCTACAGGTTAATAGCTTAATTGTCTGTAACACAGATTTCAAGAAAGTATCAAGAAAAAAACAAAACAAAACAACTTACTTGCGCATCTGATCAGCAGTTCATTGCCAACATGATTGCCTTGTCATGGTTAGGGTTTTAGTTTAGGATTTTTTCTGGTTTGGTTCTGCTTTTAGTTTGAAGTTCTGTTATGTTCTGTTTGGCTTTCCTGTCCCTCGTTCCCCTGATGTCTTTCACCTGTGTCTCGCTACCACTCTGTGTATATCAGGTCCTGTCTTTGTCTGTCTTCTGCTGGTTTGTACTGTTTGCTCCCTGTGTTCCTGCGTGTGGTTAGTTTATAGTTTTGCATTGCTTCATTTGGAGTTTTTAGTTCCAGTTCCTTTTTTGAGTTTTAATTTTTCTTATTAAACATTAGTTTTTGGACTCTCCTGCCTCCTCTCCTGTATTTGGGTCCTACACTTCCACTTCATTACATGCCTTGCTTTATTGATGTTTGAGTTCCCTCTTAAAGTTGTTAAAGTCCTCAAAGCTCTGCATCATACAGGGCAGGCTTCTTTGGTAAAGTAAGGTGACCTCCTTTTGGAAACGGATCAGGTCTCCCTTACAATAGAGATCTCAATCTTAATGCATCTATGCATGACTAAATATAGCTTAAATGAATACAATGTGAAAATAACAATATGATATAATCAGTTTGAAATCTGGTTTTAAGAGCTTGATTTGCCAAGTGTACTTTTACAATGACTGGTCGATAATGTAACAAGATGTTGAACCCAAAACGCTAAAAAGTTGTTACATTTTAGCATTTTGGGTTCAACATCTTGTCTACGTGTGTACCGAACCAAGAGCACTGTACAGATACATAGATTGTTGCACCCCTATGTGTATATGTATGTGTGTGTGTATACATATACATATATATATAT
>JBAMYA010043448.1:0-13372 GCA_037176975.1 Arrhamphus sclerolepis | reverse complement strand
TAATGGATATAAATAAAGAATACTTACACTATAATGTAAATTAGAAGTGTAACACAAAAAACTGTATTTTTACGCCTGTTTTGAATTTTACTCAAATACAAATACTCCCCCCCCCAACAAATACAAATACAGATACAAATACCAGCTGTTTTGCACACCCCTAGCATGTAAGAATCTGTTCATTGCCTTTTTGACTAAAATGCTCTTCCGTATTCTGTGCATGCTTACTCCCATGTCCCACGTGTGCTTTGTTGACAAAATCCAATTGCAGAGGGTCTGACTGAGTCACTGCCAAACTGGGTAGTGAGTCTTCGTCGCCACTGTAAACAGCAAAATGACTCATTACAAAACAACGAGTCATGTAACCTGAAACGCCCATCAACCTGCCAGCTCTGAAAGACGTGTAGTCACAAAACGGGCAAAGAAGCGTAATAAAAAACTCCCTCTATGGATGATCAAAATAATTCAGTCCGGGAAATGTAATGGAGGTGTTTGCAGAACATATGGAATTAATTAACCTATCTCCTTTGTTTTCTGCTCAGAATATGTTTGGTATCTTCGTGCTCATTTGAAACCTGCATGGTCGCTGCATTTGGCCCCTGGAGTGGAACTTCACTGACTTTGAGTTTTTGTTCACTTGAGGAGTACAGCATTACGATTTTTGTCCTCACCGAGAGAGACAGAGACATTTCTGATCATATCAGACACAAGGGAAATAAAAATAAATGACTTATGAGTACAATGGTACACATGTGACAGGAGTGACAACAGAGCAAATTCTGTAAAGGAACTGCTCAGTACAAGATCATGTTTTTTCACTTGAAGTTATTTTATTTAAGATGTTTTGAGTTCCTTTGGCAGCCTGTAGGAGTGGGCAGCGTGCTCTAAAAATCAGGTGGCATGATTGTCAGTCACCAGCAGCTTCAGTTTGAGCAGTCAGCATGGGACTTCAGTGTGGCCTGCTGCTAATTGTATTATTTCTAGACAATTCCATTTTATCCTTGACATGCTGCTAAAGTTGTCATCTATGGCAGCTGTATATTCTCCCGACAATTTACCCTTCACTCGACTTTTCCATAATCATTATGTGTTCTGTTAAAATGCTTTCCTTTCTCCCTGTCTAATTATCACCAATCTCTTTCTCTGTGTGTCTCCATAATGGATGCCAGGAAAGATTAAGAGCTCCAGTGCAGACATTTGTGGTTGACCCACAGCCTCCTAACTGAGATAATGTCTGCACACTTACAGTACAGAGAGAACAGAAGAAAAAAAAAAAGAGGAAAAAAAACAAAATGCGTGTGTGGGTGTGGAAGATGGTTCGGGGTGGCAGACTCTGATCTCCTCCTTTGCCTTCTAACTGCTGTGGGAATTGAGAGATAATGTCGAACTCAAAAAGCTTGAGGTCTATAATCCAGACAGAAAGGCAAAGCAGAGACACTGAAGGAAAGGATCAAAAGGGAGCGAGAGAAGAGAAAGCTGCTCTCATCACCCCTTTTTTGTTACTATTCAGTGTCTGTCACGGCTGTTACTGTTTCTTCTTATTCTTCCTTAAAAAAATCAATTTTTTTCACATAAGTATTGCAATGGGAATCAGTCTTTTTCATAAGGAGAGGAGACACTGGGCATAAAGCTAGTCACTACCTTACTGAAAACACTGGCCAGCACCTGCTTTTAAGAATGTATCATCTGATGTCAGTGTCGTCTTTACTGTGCTATCATTTCTCTTTGCAATTTACATTTTTCAGTCTGAATTTAGTCAATGTCTCATGTCTGAAGGCTGGAAAACGGCATTTAGAAGTGGACCCCAGTCATTTATTTATTTTTTCCTTAACAGAATGAAAATTGTTCTGGTTAGCTAGTCACGTCACACGAGAAAGGTTCCTGGTTTGAACCCCGACTGGACGCCCTCTGTTGCCTTTGCATGTTTTTGTCTGCATAGGTTTTCTTCAGGCAGCCCAACGTCCTCCTTCAGTACCAAAATATGCAAATACACTGCTGAGAAACTCAAAATAGACAGTATTCACTGACGTCACAACTTCAGGGTTACAATCCTCCTGCCATTGTGTCGGTCAGCCATTCATTGATGTGCACGGTGTGTAGTGAGATCGTTACTTACGTTTTGCACTAAACCGAACTTTTTCAGACGAAATCGCCGGTAAACTGCCACATACGTACACTGTTCATGGCTCAAAGGACAGATAAATCAGATCCATCAGTGAAACAAATTTTCCACAGATTACCCTAAAATTGGAGTACATGAAGGACCAAAAACCAAAGAACTCAGTAAATGCAAAATGCACTTATTTCACTATTTTTTCTGCACTTATATTACACTCATATAAAGTTAGGTTTACATCTAAAAGTAATATAACAATATGATATTAACCAAATATATTGTTTTGACATGTTTAAGAGACAGTTCTCAAATTTGGTTTTCAGGCAGGAAGTACAGGAAGTGCAATGTTGGCATGGCGATAGGAGACGTCTGTATGTCCATATGTCTGAGCTGGAGGCTTTGGATTCCGAAGGAAGCCTTATTAGCACAGCACTGGCTGCAGGACATTTGCCTCACACTGGTTTAAAGGTAATGAAGAATTATCTGAGAGAGTTTGTGGTGCAATCAGGCTGCCATCTGTTACCTGCTGACACTAACAATGAGAGGAGGAAAAAACAAAACAGGAAAAACGAAAAAAAAAAAGAAACGGAACCACAGTCACGTCTCATGTGCTCTGCGATACAAGTGGGATCTTTACAAATTATATTATATTTGATTTTAAAGTGGCTGTTATTTGTCAATTTATCACCTCTTTTTTGTTTGACTTCCCGTGATTTTTCCCTCTCCTCCTGATTGTCTTTTGCTTGTTTTGTATTCAAGTTTTTCTTTTACATGGATGGGTTTTTCAAATGTCAAGCGTCTGTCTCGGGTCAGAAACTTCTATAGACTTTAGATTAGTAAAAATTTCCGACTTTTTTTTTTAAAAGAACCTAAATGGATACATTTTAAACCACTCTGCGTGTGTACTGTAGTGACAAATGTTTGCTGCACCAAAATAAAACAACAAAAAAAGTTACTTATCTTTCCTTTGGGGATTAATGAGGTAGCCTATAATTCAATTGGATTAAACTGAACTGACAGTTGAATTCCTGTCTCCTGTTTTTCATGGGTCATGACTAGGATTCATGTTAAATTAGGATTCATGGTGAATCCTGCGTTTTTACAATGTTAAAACCTTCTCCGTTGGAAACCTCCTCCAGATCCCCAAATTGTTGGATCTTGAGATCCAGATCCAGCAGAAAGGACTCAGCACCAAAGCACCAGACAGAA
Source organism: Arrhamphus sclerolepis (assembly GCA_037176975.1). Taxonomy (NCBI): domain Eukaryota; kingdom Metazoa; phylum Chordata; class Actinopteri; order Beloniformes; family Hemiramphidae; genus Arrhamphus; species Arrhamphus sclerolepis. Next base: position 10,047 of record JBAMYA010043448.1, on the reverse strand, counting down.
GCATATAGAATATTAACAAATATCACTTTGCCAAACAATAGTTTTCTCTTCACCTAAGCTGTTTTCTCATGAAAAGTTTTTTTTTTTTTTTTGGTGAATGAACACTAAATGCTATTACACCACATCCAGTGTTAAGCTAATTTCAGGTGTGCTGAACACCCTTTAGGACCCTGGGAGAGGCGTTAAAATTTCTACATGCAGCAGCCTACACGACAGTCGTCTGCTGATTCTGATATGCTGACAGTGCTGTCAGTCTCATTTTTGTGGGTTTAGATTTGTTCTATTGGCTCCAATGATTCAAATGAGCTGTCATTCACTAAAATCCACCCATCTGCTGCAGAGACAAAGGTGAAGACAGTATGGATGGCATTACCAGCCAGATGTGTTTCTCTTTGAAAGGGAAAATAGAAAGCAGTCATTTTGAATAAAAAAATAAACTAGAAAAGCACTCGGAGCGCGCAGACCTCCACCAAGCAGCTCAGGTCCCCCACATATTGTGACTTACACCCAAAATTATTACTCCTACATTTCTTTGATTATATTGGATTCTTTGTCCATGTAAACATACACTTAGCAGTTGGAATCACATTGATATCATTATTAGTTCAATAGTTATTTGAGAAAATAGATATTTCTGTCATGGTAGTTTTCTTTTGGATCCAGCTCCATAACTATTATAGATACATCATATCTGTTAGCATACTTCTTTTTCAGCAGACTGTCAGCTACAATTTGGTGTTAGTTGCACGTCTGTATCTTCATTTGTTACCTCCCAGTGTTGAAAAAAACCTCCAACTTTTTTTCATGTTCCAGATCTTAATATCCAGAATATTCCAGGATCCGGATGTCATGCGGCAGAAGGAAGAGGACTCAAATGCAGGGCTCAGTAGTGACAAACTCAATCCTTTTTTTAATGAAATCAAAACAAAGCAAATGTCCGAACTGCTGCAATCAAAGCAGGGGTAGGTCCAAAAACACAAGACGGGGGTCAAGGATCACTGGAAGACAAAAAGCTGGAGCATTACGAACAAAGGACAAAGACGAACTGGTAAAGGGAAGCTGGATGTGGTGAGGCAATAAATAGAGAGTGGCAACGAGGAACAGGTGAACAACATTAGGGTGTGGCAGAGGTTAATTGGAGGAGAGAATCTCCAGGAGTGGGGCCGTCAGAGCTGCACATGACACCGGATCATACTTTTACACATCATTGATGCTGTCATGATCATGTCCTGTATTTATTTATTTTTTTTTACCAAGCATTCAGACCATTTATTGTGGAGATATATACACATATCCTGAAAATGGCCCTATCTCACAATGATAAAGAATCCTTCAAAAAATTCCTGGATCCAGACAGTGATCCGGATCACCTCCAAAATCATTTGTTCTCTGTCCCAATTAAGACATATCCTGAAATTTCTATGAAAATCCATCCATAACTTTTTGAGTTATGTTGCAAACAAACAAACAAACCAACGCCCGAAAAGCTGCTGTATTTGGATGTATTGAACACCATTTGTGACATACAAATTATATGTATAGTTTTGTATGTAAGAGAATTCAAATGGCACAGATGGTGACCAAATGGTCATTTTGGAGAGCTCCCATGAACTGTGTGGTAAAACGTCTCAGATTTAGTTCTGCTTCACTTTCTCAGGGTTGACCTTTGAGGGAGATAATGCTCGCATATTATACTATGATTTTGACAGATGTTTAGAGCTGCAGCAAAAGTATTATAATAAACCCGATGGCTGCCGAGAGACTCATTTCAGTATGGGTATCCATGACACCAATATGATTTATTTTGTGAATGTAGGGGAACAGTGTAAAGAGAAGGTGTGTTGTGATTTTTTTTAAAGGTAAATGTAAGTATGTCATGATTGTGGAGCCTTGTAATTTTAGCTTTTTGACATTGTTGTCTTCGACTGTGTTGGGACATGCGCTTTCATGGTGTGTTTGATATTACTCAGTATGCTTGATATTGACACTCAAACATTTTATTTACTAGTTTTCCTTGGGATTGACAGAACCAGCATGAAGTCACACTGCTATATTGTTGACGAAAGACAAAATCACTGTCATTCACAAGCGCTGCTTTTGAGAAATGCAACATGGGCTCAAACACTTTTTTAGCCAGTTTATTCTTCCACTGAATCTGATCACTGTAATTATTGTCTTCATTATAGAGCAAACACTTGTCCAAACCCTTAAAAGAAGATGATTGTGGAATAACAGTGTTGTAACACGGTAAAAAGCTCAAGATTTTGTTTGATATGTCGAAGAATGAGTCCTGTCTACAACACAAGGGAGATTTATTGGTTCCCAAGGATTTGTTTCATTGGAGATTGAGGTGCACCAGAAGAGAAAAGTGACAACCCATGGCAGCAATTTTTGTAAGAAAATTATTATTTGTAGTTTGATTTGATCTTTTCTAGCGGTATCCTCAGTCTCCATGCTTGGTATATCATTACAGCAGATACAATTAACTTTCTTAAGACGTTAGAAATGGGCTAAATTGATACTGTATTGAATGAAAATACATTGCTCAATTTTAGTCTTCAATTCAAACATGACTGCACAAACAGGCAGACATACCGGCATACACACACACACACACACAGAGCAGTGGGAGCTGGGACTCTTAGTTAACAGGAGGCTGGTATCAGAGCAGTGAGGTGGTGAATATTGATGCCAGCAGTATTGATTGAGGACCTACAGGGTTTGTCTTCTTTTATCTAGTGAGCCTTCTTCCTGCCCAGCAGACTTTACGGAGCATCCTGTCTATGTCTGGCTGCACATTATGAGAAATGTGGAGGGGACCATTAAAAAACACAGAAGAAACACCTTACATACTGCACACTTCCTTCATGACAGGACACTGATGGAACAGCATATAATGAGCCACTACTGCTTACTCCTCCTCTTATACACCCCAAGAGAGATACTGTTGTTGATGTTGTGTAACCACAACATCCACTGTTTAATCTTGTTACAGTTGTATTACTTGTATTTAAGTAGTCAATTCAAAGTCCTTCAGTCACCAACAAACAAACCTTAGCTCCTGCAGTATTGCAACTTAATTACTCTCCAACTGACATCTTGATCAAGGGTCAAATCATCCAGCAGGTTAGTGTAAAACACAACTATAACGTCTATGCTAACTGCTAGTTAACTTCCTTTAAGTTTAACTTGTATGAAGCATGATCACAATGTGGACTCTGCAGGAACAGAAATATATTTTGATTACCCACGGTAATCAAACCTATTCACTTAAAGTTCACTTAACCACAAAGCAAAAATGGCATGAAAAACAAAAAAATCCTGATTCATAGAAGCGTGCATACGAACACCTGTGAGCAGTTTCCCTTTAGAAATCACAGACCACCTGGAAGTCTGCGCAGGTGGATTCGCTGCATATTCCACCCTCAACACACTCACATTCTGCCATAAATGGACAATGAAAAGAATCTCATGAATTCTTTCTGCATATAAATCAGCTGCTGCCAGCCATCATGCATGTTGGTTCTCAGTGTGGAGCTAAGCCACTGTGACGCCAAATATGTCAGAACCAACTTACATCGATCATTTGCAGAATTTTGGAATTCATATGGAGAAATTCATCTTCACACAGAGTAATGTGACTGCAAACTGAAGTTTGCTGTCAAATAAGAAAACTGGATGTGCTGACTGGTCACGTTATAAATGCCATGCAGTTCAATATTATTTAATGTTAATCATACCAAACACATGCCAGACACCCGAGTGGTCAATGAGGGTTTCTAAAGCGCCTAGAGATGACTTGTTGTAAATAGGCGCTATGTAAATAAATTGAACTGAACTGAATTGAATTGAATTGAGTCGTACTCACCTATCTTGGTGCAAAAACAGTGAAGTGACAATTTCCTTAGTGACATTATGCAATTGCAAAATAAAACAATTACAAATTAAAAGCTTCACCAAAATATTTATAGCTGCAAACCTTTAAACATGATCTATGTCCTACAACAACACAATAGTTGCATTTCAAAAACAATGCTGACAGTGTTGTTGCACCAAGTCTGACTCCATGAGGGTGCATGATGATGTCTCCATGGCTAAGCACCCTTTCCACAGGTGCACTGGTGGCATGCACAGCCAGCAACGCTCATAACCACCAGAGGGGTGATGAGAGCAGGAAAGCTTATTGATGCCGTTGCCAGAAGTCCAAGACATCCTACCTCCTCTTCATCGCCTGACACCTGAATGTAGAAGATCAGCTCAACCTTCACAGATGAACCATGGTTGATGCTTTTCTTGTTTCTTTTTTCTGTAACCAGAGAAGGGACATGGAGTTTTAGCAGGTGGTGATGCTTCCTTTCATCGTTGCCACGACTGCAGTGTGGTATGATGACTTTGTGCACACAAGCTGAGTTCTGAAAAGCTCTAATGGCAATAATATACACTGAAATGACTGCAAGGGTGTGTATACCTACTTTATATCTAACTATGACCAAAAGAGGAAGAATAATAGGCCTAGCAATGCAGGCATCACAGAGACAGTAACTCCAAATGGAAGATCACGGCCAGTTCACCGGAGTCATCCATTCTCACATTCCCAAACATTCCTTCAAAGCAGCTCTGGAGGGACTTCTGTCGTGGTTTCACTAAACCCACCAGCATATTCACCATCCTGATGGGGTGGCTGTTCAGTGAGAGTACAGAAGGGAGAGCCACACTAAGGGTCACCACTTTCTGCCCTTCAGTCAGGCCTGTGGCTTAATGAATCAGAGCCAAAACGTCCACAAGCTCTCTCAGCTGGCCCCATTCCCTGGCTGATAGAAACAGACCTTTAAGACCTTGGGCATCTAGGAGTGCATTTGGACTTTCAAGATCCAAGTCCAAGTCAATTTCATGCAGAATTCAGATCCTAATAAACAAACAGCCCAGTAATAGTCGGTATATGGGGATTAATCATAAATTTGTAACTTGTTTGGCATATTTTCCCTACTGGGAGTTCTCATTTAGTTCAGTGCATGTTTTCCAGGGCAACATCTCCACCGGGAAAAAGAAGTTCAACTCGGAAAGACTATTAAATATTCACACAGCATCTGTGTGTAAGCATCTGGTAGGGCAGAGACTTATACATTCGAACTACATGCTCAGGTTTAGTGGCCACATTCGTCATGTGGGTGACATAATGTCATGAAGCTGGAACTGGTGAGATGTGGTCTCTATCGCCAGTCCTGGTTAGTACTGGTGCTGCAGCATTCTGGACCAGATATAGGGTTGTTGTTGTTGTTGTTGTTTTTTTGTTTGTTTTTTTAAAATTTGAATTAAAGAATCATTGTTTGAATGTTTGTTTCAGAAGTTCTTCATGTGTCAATGAACTTGGAAGCATTTACATCAGCATACGGTTGTTTATTATTTTTATTATTATTTACATATACATTACAATAATTTTCCAGACTGCAAAAGCAAATCATTAGCTGTTTAGCAAATGCAGGTCAGAAGCTATGTTCTCTATGGAAAATCACAGACTACGCCCAAGTATCTAATTAAGTAATTAATTAATTCACCTTATTGTCTGTGTATATATAGTACAGTTTCAGGTACCTGATTGGTGTAGAGCAATCATGTGATGACCGTGCCAAACCTTTTTTTTTCCCAGAGCACAGATTGTTTGGACTATGGAACAAGATGAAATGATAACAGGGTTCATCTTCTGGCCTATTAGGACCAATTATAATGAAGCAGGAAATTAATAGTATCTTCACATCTTTAATGCATGCATCCAATAAGGCTAATAAATATGATTAGAAACATTTTAATGCCGTTCTTCCAAGTCCAACAACCTGTGCTACTCTATTAATAAGGATCTTGTGCTCAATAGTATTAGATGCTGCAGAGATTCAAGAGGACAAGAACAGAGACAGATCCACTGTCAGAAGCCATGATGTCATTGGTGACATTGACTAACACAGTTCCTGTGCTGTGATGAAACGTAAATCCTGATTGAAACTCAAAATTTATATTTTCAAGATAATTATTCAAAGATTCAAAGATAGTCATTTAGGGGATTTGAAACAATTTCCTCAGGAATTTTAGAAATAAAAGGATGATTGGAAATAAGCCTGTAGCTGGTGATATTATCAGGATCCAAATATGTCTTCTTTTTTTTTGTCACTTTCCGGTACATATCTGGTTATAAAATATGATCATATAACAAGGTCCAGGATTTCAGAACCAATCATGGGGAAATTTTCTTTCAAAAGCATGGAAGAAATAAGGTCCACTAAGCACAGATGGCTTTGACTGAGGTACAACCAAGGTTAATTCACAAATATCAATGGGAGAGAAGCAGTCTAAGAAGAACCAGTAGATACAGCTGATTTCAAGGTCGGTAAGAGATGATAGAATTGGTCTCTAATATTTCATTATATCTGGCATGGTAGACCCCAGGCTCTTTAGCTCTTTATGTACAGGGCCTGTTCTTGTGGCTTAAGGTCTATAATCAATGTCACCAAATGATCTTTCACTATCAGCCACTTCCCCAATCATGTAACATGATTGTATTATTTTGTCTTCAGTTGAAAAAAAATCCTTGATATAATCTTCAAGATCTCCCAGGATCAGAATGGTCAAAAAGTCAATCATTTAAATTATGAGAATATAAAGGTTTGAGACAGGGTTTTAACTTGAGTGTATAACCTAGAAGGAGGGAGCCGCCATCTTGAATCTCACACCCATCTGATCACACCGTCGCAGGCTCATGCCGTCTGACCTCATCACAGTCTCAGTCTATGTTCTTTTATCACTATCTTGTAGAGATAGGGGAAGGTTGCTCAGTGGTAGAGGGTTTGGCCATGAACCTGAAGGTTGGTGGTTCAAGCCCCCTCCTGGGTACACCGAAGTGTCCTTGGGCAAGACACTGAATCCCTGATTGCTCCCAGTTGTCAGGCCAGCGCCGTTGTATGGCAGCTCCGCTGACAACTGGTGTGTGAATGTGTGTGTGAATGGGTGAATGCTTACAGTGTAAAGTGCTTTGGCGCTTTACACTGTAAACTGTAGAACTACAGTTGTAAAGCACTATATAAGTGCAAGCCATTTACCATTTGTAGAGAATGAGCACTTTTGTCTATAATATTTTACATTGTAACGCAACAATCTTCATTACAACTCTGGGGGCTCCAGAGTCGTCTTCAGCACAGAGCCAACCTTCTTTTTGAAGTTGTTTTCAAGTCACTGGCTCTGATGCTGCCTTGACAGAGAAGTGTAAATAAAGCACAATTATTAAAAAAATAATAATAATAACACTGGCCTCATCTCTATTGAAAGCATTTCAGTCATTCAAATGCCAGTCATGTTAATCTTCTACCTGTTTCATTCAGACATGACTGTTAAAGTGATTTGGACTGACTGGAATGAATCAAAGGTGGTATAATTAAGTCCTTATAGAGTATGTTTTCTCAGGATATATTATATATTGGTGTTGGGTGGAAGAAGCTTGAAATGTTGATACCTAATTAGACAGAATAGAAGCTATAGTTCAAATGCTTTTAACAGATGTTTTTTGTCCATTTTTCTTCAATAGGTACAGAGCTTCACTAAACAGCTGATCAGAAGTCATGTCAACCCATCACTGGTGTGTGTGTATGTCTATCTGTTAATGGCGGTGCAGTAGCGTTCATATACAGGTCCTTTCTAGTTAAAGGTTGGACATCTTTTGCCTTCAGAACTGCCTTAATTCTTTGTGGCATACTTTCAACAAGGTGTTGGAAACAGAGATTTTGGTCCATATTGACATGACAGCGTCACACAGTTGCTGCAGATCTATCAGCTACACATCTATGATGAGAATCTCCTGTTCCACCACATCCCAAAAGTGCTCTATTGGATTGAGATCTGGTGACTGTGGAGGCCACTGGAGAACAGTGATCTGAGCTTTGTGCCATGGTGCATTATCCTGCTGGAAGCAGCCATCAGAAGATGGTCCACTGTGGTCATAAAGGGATGGACATGGCCAGAAACAATACTCTGCATTTAAACCATGCTCAGTTGGTACTAAGGGGGCCAAAGTGTGCCGAGAAAATATCCCCCTCACCATTACACCACCAGCAGCCTGAACTGTTGATGCAAGGCAGGATGGATCCATGCTTTCATGTTGTCTCAATGTCACTGCTGAAATCACCCAGGCCAGACCAGTTTTTCCAGTCTTCTATTGTCCAATTTTGGTGAACCTGTGTGAATTGTAGTCTCAGTTTCCTGTTCTTAGCTGACAGGAGTGGCACCAGGTTTGGTCTTCTGCAGCTGTTGACCATCTTCCTCAAGTCTGGATGTATTTTGTGTTCAGCGATGGTATTCTGCATTCCCTGGTTGTGATGAGTGGTTATTTGAGTTACTGTTGCCTTCAGCTGCCAGGATAACATAAGAGTTCTTCTCTGAATTGCACTGGTTGTGATGCCATTATACAACCTGTCCAACTGATTGAAATGTAACATGGAAGCCATTGATCTTTAATCAGTGACGACATAATGGCATTTACTCCATCAATGGTGCAATTTCAGTGTGACTTGTCATCGAAGTCTAACATACAGTTGAAACCAGGAGTTTATATACACTGCATAAAAAGACACAGAACCTTTCGTTTTTGTTTTTTTTTACTACCTGACATTAAATCAGACTTTTCCTGTTTTACGTCAGTTAAGATGAACAAAATTATTTCTACTTGCTCAATATGAGAATAATGAAAGAAAAAGTTTATTAGAGATTTTGTTCATCAATGTCAGAAGTTTGTATCCTCTAACATCACTATGTCTCTAAACATTCAGGGAATGTCAAGATAATGATGACATGGCTTTGGGAGCTTCTGATAGGTTAATTGACAACATTTGAGTAAAATGGAGGCACGCCTATGGATGCGTTTGAGGGGCACTACTACTTCTTCATGTGACATCAGTCAGGATATTAGTAAGAGAACTGTGGACCTTCATGAGTCTAATTTATCCTTAAATACAATTTCCAGATGTCCGAAAGTGCCACGTTCATCAGTTCAAACAATTAAAGGCAAGAATAAACACAACAGGAATGTCCAGCCATCATACCGCTTAGGAAGGATTCAGGTTCTGTGTTCAAGAGATGAACATGCTTTAATGAAAAATGTGCCTATCGACCCCAGAACTGAAGATGCAGGGTGAAGCTAGTAAGGGAGAGTGAAGTGAGTCCAGTACAGACATGTGATGAAGGTCAGTTAGTGAGGAAGAAGCCATATCTCCAAGAGCAACACAAAAAACAGTATGGTTACAATTTGGAAATGCACATATTTCTGGAAACATATCCTGTAGTCTGATAAACCTTAAAATTAATCTGTTTGGCCAAAATGATCATCATTACATTTGGAGAAAAAAAGGTGGAAGCTTGCAAACTTCCATCTCAACTGTAAAACACAGGGGTGGCAAGTTGTGGAGGTGTTTTGTTGGTGGAGAGACTGATGCACCTCACAAAGTATGTAGCATCAGGAAGAAAAGACCATTGTGATGGTCTGGTGTGATAATGTTCACTTATCTCTCTCTCTCTCTCATGTAAAGTGTCATGTTTTCTTGTTAAGGGTTGGCTCCATCCATCATTCCCACCACCTCCTGCCAGAACTGTTGGAACGGTATCCTTGCCCACATCAACCACAACAGCTGTTGTCAAATGCCTCAGGTTTAAAAGGATCCTGGACCCGCCACTCAGTGTACAGCTGTGATTTAACCAACCGCTTGCCCCTTCGCTTGGACCTTTTGACAGATTAGGTGCCACCTGTTCTATCGTCTGCTTGGCTTGTTGTGACCCACATCCTCTGTGTTCTCCCGGACTATGCCAGGACTGGAAGGTGTTTCGCTCACGTGCTTTTGTTAGAGCCTTTGGTGCAGAGATTTAAATCACCTTTAACTATGACCTACTTTTTTAGTTTAGCTTATAGTTGAATTTTATTTAGTTATTTATTTTATTATCTCTCTCTCTCTCTCTCTCTCTCTCTCTTGTTTCCTTTCCTCACCTCCCTCCATCTCACTACCCCCACTCTATATC
>JBAMYA010043447.1:0-13372 GCA_037176975.1 Arrhamphus sclerolepis | reverse complement strand
TTACATGGTCAAGGAATCCAATATAATAAAACAAATGTAGGAGTAATACTTTTGGGTGTAAGTCACAATATGTGGTGGAACAGTGCTGCTTGGCGGAGGTCTTCGCTCTCCGAGTGTTTTCTAGTTTTTAGAAAGCGTTATCTAGCTCTCTGTGTCTCCCATCATGACCACCCAAAATGACCTGATACCTTATTGAACTTTAGATCCACAAATCTGGCCTGCTTTCATCTTCAAGCGTAAGACATTGAAGCAGCACAAAGGATTTTTATATGTCAAAATATCAGTTTCCTTTTCATTTGAAGGCATGTTTAAACATTTTTAGCAACTGTTGTCAAACTCTCGTCATCTCTTGCCCCTACTCTCAGCAGAAACCACCAACAGTGACTTTAGACTCCCAACTGCGTATTTTATAGCACAATAACGACCATCAATAGTGACAAAACTAGCTCACAGAGCTATAGTGCACATCATGGACCAGGTGACTAATGCCGGGTTCACACAGTACGATTTTTAGTCTTACAACATTAATTCAAGTCACATTGCACAACATGAAATCAGTGAACATATGTAGAATCGTGGCTATGACACAAGTAAATCTGGGTGTATTTCAGGCTCTAAATGCAGCATAACTGATGTATTTGTGTCATTAGCAGGCTTTGATGGCTCACACGTTAGTGTTGGTGTTCCTGTGCTTTGAAAAACATAAAAATAAAATTAAGAACAAGAAGTGTTTTTCTTCTTTATCTGAGTTGCACATTTTTCTTCCCTTTTGTCTGTTGTGTTTGGTGCTGTTGTTGATAGGCTACTTTGATGTATAGACACGCTGATGTTTACATTATTTCATGGTGCATTCCTATTGGTCGGTTAGCTGACATAGATCGTAGATGCAGCAACAGACTGTCACACTCTGAGATGGTTCCTCAAAATTTCTGACACTGCTGATATATGTTGCAGCCCGTCTTTGGTCACAAGACAGTTATATCTTCCATCTTTGCTTCTGTCTCATCTTGAGATCCACGACCACCGTTTTTTCAGCTACAATGGCCGATTTTTTCCCACTATTGTCCATCTTTCATCTTAGATAGCCTAAATCGTACAGTGGGAACCCAAATATTAGACATTCAAGTGATGGCAGAAGAAAAGACAATATTGTCAAAGCTACTGAATCTCTATGCCTGTAGGGGACCTTCAGAGTTGATGCATGGCCACCAATCATCTTGAAGGGTTGAACAAAAAAAAAAAAAAGAACAAAAAGAGGCAATTGTATAGGGCCCCCAAACAGCTAGAAACGGCCCTGACCAAGGTCATGTACCTCTGCATAAATAAAAAGGCTTTCACTCATGAATCCGCATGATTGACATATCCTGGGGTGCACTAGCCTGCTGGATGCTCCTTTCTTACAGACCCGCTGGCTTTACTCTGGATTTTAGGATGACAAACCAGCACAGGCGCAAATGTGCTGAATGCATTCCCTTACACTCGCAATGACAGCCGTATGAAACCGGAGAAAACCCCAAAGAGGTGAAATAGTCTGTCATCCATCAAACCAAACCATGTGATTTGTCATTGCCCCTGCAGTAAAGCAGATACATGCGGCAGCAGAATAATAATAACAATAACGTGGCTGAAAGGCTGTCATTGGATGATGTGATTTCAATGACTGTGTTCCAGAGAGGTAGCTAATAGAGTATCATTTGCTTCTTACTTCGTCTTATAGCAACATCTCACATCCGAGTGACGCCCATATGCAGCCACAAGCCGCTTAGAGCATCATCTGTACAGCTTATATGGAGCTACATTTTACCCATCTCGTCCACTGAGGCCGTTTTTTTGTTTTTTTTTGGCGCCCCTCAAGTCCAACAATCGCAGGCCACATTCCCACGGGCTTCCGTGTGAACTCAACTCAGCGCTGGCTTTTTCAGAGCATCTCCGTGAGAGAAACAAGTTGGCACACAGCCGCAATGGTCCAACTGCGTTCACCCGTGATGCCTGGACAGAAAATAAATAAATCTGTGAAGGAGGAACAAGCAGACCCTTACCGTGTCACCAATAGCAGAGATACAGGCGGAAATGTACACATCCAGCGCAGAGCGGAACCGGGAATAACCTTTCCTGCAGTCACCAACAAAAAATAATAAATAAAAAAAACCTATATCTTCCCAGTCGACTTGCTGTTTGATAGCTTGAATATGTTGCTGATGCTTGCAAAAACCTTCCTGACAGGAGGGATGGAAGGAAAGCTGAAGGGTGTATAATAAGCCAGCAGCTGCGTGCTCGGGATCCCGATCAGCGCTCGCACGCAGGACGAGCAGGAATATCGCGTCCGTCCAAACGCGCTCTGAGCCCAGTGAGAGCAGGAGGAGGACAGAGGCGTATCTTTCTCTGCCTCTCTATTCGTCTGTCTGTATCCCTCCCTCCCTCCCTCGCCGTCTCTCAGCTGCCTTTATGTTCTTAGTGACTTCTGCTGAGGTCCAGAGGCGCAGAGCGCAGCGGAGCGCAGGAGCGTGGTCAACGCGCACACAGAGAGGGGTCAGAAATGACAAACCAATTTAGAGACGCGGCGAATGCGCAAGCGGGCTGGCTGGCTGGCTGGCTGGGTGGAGGGCTGGCGAGAGAGGGTGATGATTCCTGCCTGGGGGATGCAGGAAGAGAATCAGGGAGAGATGAAGAAGTAGGGTGTCTGGTGGAAAACACGGAACTGGACCTCGCTCCCCCCCAAAAAAATCTCTGGACCTAGGGCTCCACCTGCCGTGTGAAAGCACGCAGGGGTAAGCAGAAATCCTCCACGAGGAAGGTAATAAGATAAACTACAACACTAGTGAACATGAGCTCAGGCTTTCCCCCCCTTCTTTCTTTTTCGGTGGTTGTTACGCATCACTGGTGTCTGAGAGCAGATTCCGTCTGAGTGACCATCATTGGAGAGCTGCCCTGCTTGGAACAGCTCGGTTCATTTGTCACGTTCTCAGCTAAAATTAAGATAAATTAAGTGAAATCACAGTCCATTATTAGAATGGTTGCGCTCTGGAATACATTTAATGACTTGACATAGTCTCCAACCCCAATTTAGCTTAAAAAAAAAGAAAGAAAGAGAAAGAAAGAAAGAAAGAAAGAAAGAAAGAAAGAAAGAAAGAAAGAAAGAAAGAAAGAAAGAAAGAAAGAAAGAAAAAGAAAAAAATGACTGCATATAACAACTCACCCTGGGCTCTGAGGAATCTATAAATGCAGGGGAACAAGTGGGCTTGTTAAATGAATAAAAGACAATCAAGATAAAGTGTAGAAAACAAACATTAAATTTAATTATGGGGGCATATGACAAAAAAAAAGTTCTTAATTCCATGAAAATGCATGACAAATAAATAGGCTAACTGAGTGAGTAGTTAAAACTTGGAGGGTACAGTGCTCTCATATTCATCACCTATAGATTCACAAGACCAATCTCAAAAGACACAACACCAACTGATGTGCTAATCCATAATTTCTTAGATTTTTCTGTATTTTATTTGCATTATTATGCTGTTTTATTAATTAGATGTTTTCTTTTTTTTCTTTCCATCTTTTTCCCTTTGTAAAGCACTCAAACCATGAAGATTTCTGTTATGAACATGATAGGAAAGTAATTGTTTATGAGGAACCTGTTGTACAGAATCATGTGAAAACATAATAGCCACTTTTTTAAGTGTTTAAGTGATTTGGTCTTTTTGGTTTATAAAAAACATGCAGTTGAAACCATAAGTTTAAAAAAAACACAACCTTTTTTTTTCTTATGATGAGACCTTTCTGATAGCCACTCCAAAAACATAAATTTTGATGTCCTTAAACCACCTTTTTAACTAATTTGGATGTATGTTTAGGATCATTGTCCATTTGGAAGACCAATTTCTACTCAGGCTTTAACTTCCTGGCTGATGTCTTGAGATGTTGCTTGTACGGTGATGCCATTTCCTGCAGCAAAACACCCCCACAACATGATGCTGCCACCCCCGTACTTCAGAGTTGGGATGGTATTGTCAGACCTGCCAGCATCCCCCTTTTTCCTCCAAATGTAAGGATGGTCATTATAGTCAGACAGTTCAATTTTAGTTTGGACATGTCGACAAAAAGATTAAAGTCGCTGTCCCTGTGTGCATTTACAACCTGTAATCTGGCGTCTTTTTTGTTTTCTTTTGTTTTGTTGTATGTCAGATTCCTGGCTGAGTGGTCTTTCCGTCCATGTGGGAGCAGTACTGGTTTCTCTGTGAATAATGACGCTCTCTTACCAGCTTCAGCAGCATCTTCACAAGCAGTTTTGTTTTTATTCTGGTGTTGATACACACGTTTCTCACCAGAGCATGTTTTTCTCAAGGACACAGAAGCTCTCTTTCCTGAGTGATATGACGGCTGGACATCTCCATGGTGTTTATACTTGAGTATAATTACTCTACCAGATGAACGTGAAACTTTCAAATGTCTGGAATCTGTACCCAAGAATGAACCAGACTTGTGTAGGTTCACAATTCTCTTTTTTGATATCTTGATATGTGTATTTTTATAAAGTGTATATAAATGTCTGATTTCAACTGTAAGAAAAGTCATCTGATCATAGTGGGTCAATCATAAAACTTCTTTTTGTATTTGCCTTCAGTTATTCAATATATTATAGCAGGTGTGCAGACCTCTGAGAAAGTAGACATTTCAGCACTTTACTGGTCTGGAGCACTTAGATGTGTGCTAACACAGTGCCAAGAGGGATGGACATAAGCATCGGTCTTTGAGAAGTAACTGAAGCTTCACATCAACTTGTAAATTATTATAAAACCTTCTTCTTTTTCTTTTCAACTGTTCCCTGCACCATTTCTGAACCATCTGGAGTTCAGATTTCTACACCAAGAAATATTATTCACAAGTGGAAAGCAAGTAAAATGAAAATCTTCTCATCCCAGTGAACATCCCAGAAGATTTATCCCAAGGTCAAACTCTGCAATGCTCAGAGAATATCTTAGATGCTCCAGGCCTCACTGAGCCTGTTAAGGAGCCATATTATTCACTTAAAAAAAAAAAAAAAAAGTTCACGGTTTATGTATCTGTAACATAGTTGAGTCAAAATACCACAGAGATCATTTAAAACTAAGCTTTTCAAACATGTCTTTTCTGTTCATAGCAGCTGGTTTTAGGGGGTGGAGTCAGCTACTCCCCTCTATTCTACCCATCTCTTCTGTGCAGCATGTCTTTGCACAAACCACTTCTGAAGTACTGCATGTGTAGCATGAAATGAGTGCATTTAAAGATTGGGAAGCTGGATAATTCTAGTCTCGCCTGGGTCTGTGATGTCACAATGCCCTTCAAATCTGAACAGCTCATTGGATGAGAAATATACAGACTGGCTATCTTCCAGTCATTGAGTTGACCATGAACTCATCTGTCTTCCATACTTCTCTAGAGGCTAATATGAGACTATTTGTCTAAAACCTAAAGCTTTTGTCAAAACTGGGTCAGGAGACAGATGACCCAGAAAATCTTGGATGAAGAATCAAGGTTTTGGAAAGACCTAGACAGAATCCAGACATCGACCTAACTGAAATACTGCAGGTCAGATGAAGCCAGGATTGCTGCTAAAGGTCAATCTAAAAAGATATTGAATTGAGCAGGGGGATGGGGGTGTTATATGTTGTCCATATCAGGTTTTATTGCTCCAGTGCCTTTATGTTCAGATTATCTTTACAATATTTTGACACAGGTCTCTAATAGCCAGGGCAAGTTGTTAACCATGGATAAGGATTTAAACATTCATTTAATTTTCAAATAAAACAAATTGGAAAAAAAAAAGTTGAAGCAGAGGTTTGGTTAGATAAGGTGATGAGGGAATTCTTCTCTGCAGAAGCTAGAGACCAGAATAAGAACAGAACTTGACCGGAACCAAAAGAAGATCAGAAGCAGGTCAGAACCAGACCAGAAGCAGGATCTCAGCAACCTATTAGCCATTCGCTGGTAACGCCGACTGCTGCTCCAACGTACGCTGAACATAAATCCACTGTTTCTGTGCCGGGAACTACCGGACTCAGACCGCTGGTATGACATGTAGACTGAATGTTTTGTGAGCATCCCTGCATCTAAAATGTTACAGTCATTTTCAGCAAACTTCATGGCGAGTGATTCCATGTAATATCTGTCCCGCCCACCTCACGAAATGACCGAGACACTCTTCTGTCTGGCTGCAGCTAGATTGGCTCAGGCCCCCGTAGCTGTCAGTGCTGACTGGTCCCACGCACTGTGGTTTCAACTCTCAGGAGATTAGTCCCTAATAGCCAGGGCAAGTTGTCAACCATGGATAAGAAGTTATTTATTTATTTATTTTAAGAAAAATAGAAAAAAAAATTGGGGAGGTCACAGTTGAGGCAGAGGCTAGGTTAGATGAGGTGAAGAAGGAATTTTCTCTGCAGAAGCTGAGAAAAGAAGCCTGCCTCTGTTACAAGCTCACATGGGGAACGAAGACTACGTTTTCCTCAAAGATTTTTAATCATCCAGTAAGTCAGACTTGACATCCCTGAAGCATTTAAGCAGAGGTTCACTCAGTTGACACGATTTACTTCCTCTGATGCTCTACCGCGATAACGGAAGGAACAAAGGCTGACAGTACACGTAAAGTGAGCAGATGAGACATAACAGCACAACGTGGCATCAAGCTCAGACCATCACGGGGAAAGCACAAAAAGAAAATATCACTTAATGTATTACAGTGTCATTTATTCCCGTATCGTAGTTGCTAAGGGTAATGTCAGCCTTCAGAAGCTGCAGTCTCTCATCTCAATTCATGCATACAGGCGGTTTTACACTTTAATGCATACGAGTAAAGTTTTTCGCTTAGTATGCTCATGCAAAATCATGAAGTAACATGCTCAGAATGCATGGATCATGCATCAGTAAATAATGAAAACCTTGGTTTGTGACCCTTATGGCTGGGTTTCTGCAGTGTCCTGCCCATACAAGGTCACATCGGCACATAATACGATAAATAGTTGCTATATATAAATTGCAGTAAATAGATAAATACATTCCAGCACAAGTACACACTATTTTATGCCATGTAATCTTTCTTTGTGTAGAAGCATCATAGTCGGTCTTCGTATTAGTACCACTGTTCCTTTGTTTCATTCATAAAAGTGAAGCCTAAAAGCAAAGAATCGTGACCAATGTAAATGATTTAAGAGCTTGTACATCCACCTTTAGCAGCGATGGTTTGGTTCTGCAGTGACTTTGCTCCGACCTCAGGTCTCACAGAGAGTTTCAAAAGCAGAGCGCTTGCAAGCACTGAATCCAAATCTGGATTCATAAGAGGTTACCTGAAGGTTTCCAGATTACGTGAGTATAGTGTGGTAGTCTGCTCCTTTAAAGACATATATCTTGCCACATTCATAATAATTTTAAATGGTGTTAAATAAAATGAGCTTTTCGACTTTTAAACTGACTGTCTCCTCATGTATGATTCAAATCTCTTGAAAAGCTTCTGAATTGTTTATCGACAGCCTGTACGAGTCAATGTAATGTCAATGTACGAGTGAGAGCCTGCTCATGGTGTTTTATTTAGAATATCCACTGGATTCTCCATGCCATTCTCATAGCCGACTTCCTGCCAGCTCAGTTTTCTTTGTGTAAATTTACTTGATTTAGTATTTTAAGAGCAGGCGGCGACTTCTGGGGAGCTTCTAAATCCCTCTATGGCGCCTCTGGTGAGGCTACTATCATTGACTAAAATGGCTAGCATGGCGCTACTGCTTCATGGTATGGCCATGGCACAAATGACTTTTGCAGTTTTAAGCACTTTGGGTCCCTCTGTAGGTGATAGAGGTTAAAACCCTTGGAACTCTGCCTAAAATGGGCCTTTAATTGATCTTGTCCTGTTGTACTCTGTAATCATGACTTTTTTGAGAGTCTTAGTTGCTTCTACCATGATATCTACTGTAACTGTGTCAACTACATTCATTGTTGTTGGTGTGTGACATTGTGCCAAAAATAATACAAAGTTGTCCAATCTGGATGCAGTAAGATCCTTTGTCTGATTTTTGCAGCCATGGATGATCCCAGATAGATGACAAAATAAGCAAATCCTTTAGTGTTTGCAGCCAGATGTATATTTTCTATAAGTCTGTGGTGGAGAGTTCACTTTTATCTGCAGTCATCTGTTGAGGGAGCAGCATCAGAGCCACTGAAAGAAACTACTGAACAAACTGATAAAGAAGGTTGGCTCTGTTCTGTTGACTGTTCTGGAGCTGACTATGCAGAGGAGGATACTTCATCAAAATTTAAAACATCATGAATCCTAAACATCTTCTTCACAACACACTGATTCAGCAGCAGAGTTGTCTTCAGTCAGAGACTTCTTCAGATCTGCGGCAACACAGACCGCTACAGGAGATCCTTCCTGAACACAACTTGAACCTCTACAGTAACAATAACAATCTCACAATCTACAACAATCTACAGTGAATCTTTGAGGAAACTTAAATCATGATAACTACTGCAACAACTGAATTTGACTTCAGGGATGAATAAAGTATTTCTGGATTTGAATTTAAATAAATTCAAATGAAATTGAAATAGGTATTATAACATAAACAAAAGTCAATTTTTTTGCTTTAAGACCATCGCTTATGTCTTTCCCTCTTGGCATTGTGTTTATTTTTCTTTTAAACACCTGTTTATATATATATTATTGGCTCTTGTCATAATATGGCAAAATCTTTAAGAGTCATACATATATGCTTTTTTTGTGAGTAAGTGTGAATGTGTCCTTCACCAGCTGACAGTCTCTGACAGTCTGATCTAACATATTTTATTAACACCTGAATGCCGGGTTCTATCAGAGAGGACTAAAATAACCAATAGTGATACAATAAAAGGACAGGGCAGACAAAGAGACAAGGCAGTGATGGTGTGGTGTATGGAGCATTGTGATGTATGTGTGGTGTGTTGGGTCTATGTTAGTGAATGTGTAGTGTGTTGTGATACAATAAGATAAAACGTTTGCTTTTATAAAAGTCCTCACACACATTGAAGACTGATGATTAGCCCCTGGCCGCAACTTACTATCTTAAATGCTATCAGCACTAAGGGTAGCTACTTAGTATTGACCACAGACTTTTTTTTTTCTTTTTTGTAAATAGATAATAGTCCACTGAACAAAGTTATAGGCCTATTTTGCTGTTCATCTGAGGTCATATTTTTCCTAAGAGATTTTTATACATAACTTTTCATAAGGTAATACGTGAGTTTTATAATAAGTACTTTCCTAATTTATGTACTGGTGTGGGGTATTTGTATTAAAGAGACTTGGCTTTGGGCTGCAGTTTACTGGTTTATTTCAACATCCTGATAAAAGTAGTGTCCAGTATTTACTCAGACAAACCACAGACAGTGAGAGGACAGTCTCTTTTCATCAGCCCTGAGGGATGAGCTCTTTGTGCTTGAAGATCAGAGGGGAGAGTGGGGGTGGAGGTGCATGCGCACTGCACGCTCTCCAGCCGCTCCAACTCAGCGCTCAGAAATAAAGTACTTATGTTCCTCCGTGATATCTCACTGACATGTTATGATTCGTCCCCTTGGGAGAGTGTCACCATCCACGCCGTCAGAGGGGCATTTATCCTGCGGACCGGGCGATGTGGCGGCTGGACCTGTTGATCGTCTGCTGGCGCTGCAATGGAGGTGAGACCAAGCTCTCTGCACCTGCTGATGTCCCCGACTGGTCGTCATAGTGATAGAGGCAACGTGACCAGGTCACGCTGGTAGAAATGATTAAAGCAACCACCAGAATGACTCTGTCGACTGAGCGTAAAGTTAAAAGATAAGCGTGTGCGTAAAAAATGGACCGTGACCATGTCTGGAAGCCATCAGCATCCCTTTAATTTCAACTTCTAGATTTCATTAAGCTGCCATGGAGGCGATAGAAGTGCTTCAAAAATCCCCGGTGTCCATCAGCTGATCCTGATTAGATTGCAGATGAGACGTTGTCACATCCAGGCCATCATTTGGCAAATCAAATCATGTTACATATATCATGCTTTGAAGCTCTCCAGACTTCCCCTTCCAGTCAGAATGGACGCCAGGCCGCGTGTCGCCGTTAATTACCATCACTGGCTGATAAAACCTTTTGGAGAAGACTTAAATCCGTCTAAAGAGCATTAGGTGACAAACAAGGCGCTCCAAACAGGCATGGCACAGGGCCGAGGGCTGGAGAGCTACATGCTGCTGAACAGATGTAAAACATAAACTTTTAAACTAATTAAGGTACTCAAAGGAGAAATGTGATCACAAAAATGAAGAAAGAGCCTATGCGATGTGTATTAATGACCTTGAAAGCATAAACTTTTGTTTTTCTTCATATTACAGTCACACAGCCAAGCCTGACATGTAATTAGGAAATCCCAGAAGGGAAACTGGACTCAGGCATTCTGTCAGAGAGCGATGGAGATCATGGGTAAGTGTGCTGACCAGTTTAAATCCAACAACCTCCCCACCTCCACCATCATCTGGAGGTGTCAGACATGGCTGTCTCAGCCAGACAGGAGAGAGTACTTACATGTGCAGGTGGTGCCAGACTCATGCTCTTTACAAAACTTAATGAGGAGGAGTTTACAGGGTTTTAGCCTTCTGCCACATACAATTACAGCCATTCAGGATTGCACTCATTTGCTGCTACTGTGCTAAATGAGAAAGGACAAAATGACCTGATGTAACGTGTAGCTTCTGCTTCAGTAAATCAGCAGACAACTTATTAACTCTCAACAGGTTTGCTTTGGCCACATGTTAACTCAAATATTACAATAAGAAGAAAATTACAGTAAGAAAAAATATTTTTCATGTATTCATGCACAAAACAACAACCAAAAAAAGGAATTGAGGCTGAAAGATATCGCTTGTCTCAGCCTACATATGGTCACTTACAGCACAGAATCAGCTCATACAAACAAACAAGACTAAATTATGTAATGCAATTATTTAATAGCAATAGTAATAATAATGATTATATTAATGATAATGCTACATTCATCACACACTTGAAAAGTGGTCTTATTTTGCTTTTTTTTTTTAAATTCAGAAAAAATAACTAATTAAGTTAAATTCATCAAGTTTGTTCTGCAGTTTCATTCCTGAGACAAAAACACATCTAACATTTAACATTTGTACTAAATCTGCTTGTTTCAAACACATTCAGAGCTCTTAATTCATGATGTCCATCTCTTAATTCAAAGAAAGTTTGTATATGTTGAGGAAGGCTCTTATTTACAACATTAAATGGAAGCGCCTTTGTTTTAAAATACACAGTGTCCATGAATCTATATAGAATTAATTAGTGGATGCTGTCCAGCTGTCTTCATAATTCATATTGCTCTTTTTTGAGGTTTATTTATTGGATCTGTATATGTTTTATATGTATTTCCCCAAATTTCAACACAGTATGACATGTCAGGTGAAACAAGTGACAAGAACACAATATATGAAGACATTTTTTATCCAGTAAATCTTTTACTTTGTATAGAGCAGCAAGTTATTTTGGTATTTCCGTTGGATGTAGTCATTCTATATGTGGCTTCCAACATAGTTTATGATCCATTATCACTCCCAAAAACTTGGTTTTATTTACTCTTTCAATATCAACAACATTTAAATTTGGTTTTAAGTGACAGTTGGCCCTGATACCACCAAACATCATAAATTTAATTATATTAAAACACAACAACTCAAATTTTAGAAAATGAAATATAATAACTCTGAAAATCAGCAGCCTTGGTTCATTGATTTTATTTTCTAGACTATCGCAAGGTCTCACCATCTCAAAGCCCCAGCTTTTAATATTTACTCCTTTGCTTTTCCACTAGTAAATGTGTATATTTGATAGCAGCTCACCATCAAGGTTCTGGCTTCGTTGTCGGGGGTTACCCGGCAGCTTCCACAACATGTGGAAATTAATGCAAAGCCAAACTGGAGAAAATCCTTCTTCTGACTCACACAAACAACATACAATGTCTGTGCAGATACTCAGTGTGCCTTGGAGGCCGTGGAGAGATTGCAAGCCAAGCTGAAGGAGCGAGGGGAAGCCCCCACTCAGGAGAAGCTGTCCCTGCTGAAGACGGTCTTGCAGAGCCCCTTGTTCCTTCATATACTCAGCCTGCAGCAAGCTCAGCGGAAGCCCTTAGCAAAGGTATAGCACGAGCGTTCATGTGTGGGTGTTCAGTGTATATTGAATGGTGAGGAAGGAGCTGGAATCCTTCCCAAAATACTGAATGCAGGAACCAAACTGGATGAGTAATCAGCTTACCTAAGCTTACCACTAAAGCTCTGTGACAGACAGAGTGGGAGGGAGGGATAAGGGTTGGCTATGTATGATAATAAGGAGTCGGCAGAAGTCAGCGGTGGTATTGTTACAAGTTATGGTTGGATGTGCATGTGTGGAGGTTCATATAAACAGATGAGCCATTTTATTTGCACCTCCAGCTCAGTATTTTGCTGGTCACTGTCATTAGTGGTGCCAAAGCAGCTCTGATACACTGGAGCCTAAATCCAGGACTTCTGAGGGTGTCCTGCTTATACATATGGCTCTGTAGGTGGAGGGGGCACTTGGATGCTCAATCAGATTTGGATCTGAGGAATTGCAGGCAACACCCCTGGCTCTCTGGCTTGTTCCTTGAGCCTTTTTGTAGCCATTTTTGCAGCATAGCCCAGAATGAAAGTGGCTCGGAACAGCCTGGATCAGCTGCCTCTCCAAAAACCCACATTGAAAACCAGTAATAACAGGGTTTATTTTTATTTTTAAAAAGAGAGAGAAAAATTCCTGCTAATACTATGTCATATTCCATATCATGTCGTCCTTTTACTAAAGACTTCTTAGTCATTCCAAATTAATGACTGAAGGGTTTGTGTTGTGTTTTAATTTTTCATTACAACTCTGATAGTGAGCATCAACTTCATAAAATGCACCACCTTGTAGAGCGGAGCAGTGACGGATCTGTTTCAGTTAAAGGACTATCAAAGACACATTTTAATGCCACAAAGGGTCCAAGTATTCATCCAACATTGTTTTACCCAAACCTCTAGACAACATAGAACTTATTATCAATATTAGGTTTATTTTTTTCACTGTGCATAACAACATGCTTGCTGTTCACAACAAGTACACAAATGCATCATAGCTGACATGCATATCCTGCATTCATTTGACACATCTGTTGTGCACATCCCCCCAAAAATATGCAAGGTGTATGTGAGATGTGGTATCCACTTAAATGCTAGAGCCGCTAGTGTAGGTCAGTGCATCAGTTGACCACAAGTGATCTGTCACAAAGCTCTTCTGCAGTTATGACATTTATACACTACAACTGCTAGCATGGTGTAGTGTTTGGTG
>JBAMYA010043446.1:0-13373 GCA_037176975.1 Arrhamphus sclerolepis | reverse complement strand
CCAATGTGAGCTGGGATAGGCTCCAGCAGACCCCCGTGACCCTGAGCAGGAAATAGCGGGTATAGAAAATGGATGGATGGATGTTTCTCACTCAAAGCTATCTACACGTAAGATTTTAAAATAATTTTTTTCTCATGATAGGGTCTGTAGTTCTGGATCTTGTCAATGCATCCCTTATAACAGGATATGTACCAGGAAGTTTTAAGATTGCAGTAATTAAATCTCTACTCAGAAAAACGTCTCTGGATTCTGACAATATAGCCAGCGACAGGTCTATTTCTAACGTTCCTTTTATTTCCAAAATTTCTGAAAATTGTTTCAAAAGAGCTAAATGATTATTTTTTAGAAACAATATAAATAATATGCTTCAATCATGTTTTCATCCTCAACATAGCACCAAAACTGCATTGGTCAAAGTCACCAATGATCTTCTCATGGCTTCTGATGGATCTGTCTCTGTTCCTGTCATCTTGGATCTCAGTGCAGCATTTGACACCATCAACCACAAGATTTTTATTAATAAATTTGATCAGATTGAGGAACAGCATTAAAATGGTTCAAGTTATATTTATCAGACATATTTCAGTTGGTCCATGTAACTAATGATTTTTCAGTTGTACTCGGGTCAGCTTTGAGGCTCTGATCTTGGACCAACACTTTTCTCCTGATGCTTCCTTTAGGAAATACCATTAGGAAGCATAACATCCATTTTCAGTGCTATACAGATGATACTCTGCGGTATTTATCCTTGCGACTGCATGAAGCTAATCAAATAGTGTTATTAGATTCATGCATTAAAGATGTGAAGACCTGCATGACTGGAAATATCTTGCTTCTTAATTCAGATAAAACTAAAGATATTGTAATTACTCTCTAGCACGTCCGGAAGGCACTCTTGAGCTGTACAGTTAATTTAGATCACATTACCTTAGCCTCTAGCTCTTCTGTCAGTAACCTCAGTGTCATTTTAACTCTCAGTGTCTTTTAACTCTCATGTGAAACAGCTTTCTTTCATTTGCGTAATATCAGGAAAATGAGAAACATTCTGATTCAGTCAATCAATCCATGCCTTTGTTACCTCTAGGTTGGATTATTGTAATGCATAATTTTCTTGCTGTACAATCAGCCTTGTTAAAAACATTCATCTGGTCCAGAATGCTGCAGCACAAATACTAACCAGTATAGAGATCAAATCTCACTAGTTCGAACCTCATTACATTGGCTCCCTGTTAATTTTAGAATTGAATTCAAAATATTACTTCTCACATATAAAACCTTGCATGATAAAGGTCCAATATATCTGAAAAATTTCATAGTACATCCCTCTTTACATTTTAGGCTTCAGACCTTCCTGTTTAATGTAACCTTTAACTCTGTAGTCTCTTAAGCCACCTCCTAGTTATGCTGCTATAGGCCTAGGCTGCTGGGGGAGTCCTTATGGACACTGAGCATCTTAACCATGTCTGTCCTATCTCAGTCTCAGATTGTCCTGAATCATTTAATAGAATCAATGTCGTCTGTCTTCTGTAGTCTCACTCTCTTCTTTCTTCTCCTTTGACATGGGCTGTCATTGTGATATTACGCTCCCCCTCACATCCCAAACCTTCCATCTTTTGACCATCCTGGTGTTTACCTGCACCTGTTGACTGGATGCCACTGTGGAACATCCACTGGTGTGGCCGGCCTGCAGTCCGACCCATCAACCACCACATATTTCTATATTTTTATACAAGATATTTGTATATTTTTGTACCACATTAGATGCTTTTGTACTTCTTGACTCTATGTCCTTCATCGTCACTGTCCTGTCTCCTTCCCCATTGCTGCTATTACCTGGCTGGCTATTGGCAGGCGGGTCCCCGCTATAATTGAGCCGGGTTAAGTCAAGGTTTCTTCCCAAGAGAGCGTTTTGTTTTTTTTCTTGCCACTGTTAAGTTTTGCTATGTGCTCCGGGGTCATGCTCTGGGTTTCTCAGAAGCGCCTAGAGACAACTTTGCTGAAAATGGACACTATATAAATAAAACTGAATTGAATTTAGATGAATTGAATTATTTCTCGACAGTCAGTTTTTGGGCCCTCATTGGTAGCCAAATGCACCACCCAGGACAATGACTTAATCGCAACATAAGATGTCACTCTATGCTTTCACAATTTCAAAGAGGTCAAATAGCTGACCTCTGACATTTCCAATTTCTGAAGTCTTCTTTGAAGATAACAACATTCCTGGAACTCTAAGAGTTTTCAGCTGCACTGTGTACTAATTCATAATTTAAACCACAACGGTATTCCTCAGTGGATCTCTGAAATTCTTCAGACATTGCAAACTAATTACTTGAAATTTATGTCAAAGATTGACCATGAAAGACTTTTGCCATGGTACCTGCTCACCGATACTTGCCTTGTAGGAATCAACTCCACATTTACCGCTGGCGTCCTCTTCACATGAACTTCCTGCTCTGGCTGCATTAATTCCAGCTGAGCACCGGCTTTCTCTCAGGGAGCCGAGGCAGCACTGTTGTTGGGCAGACCTGACAGAGGAAGGCACAGATGAGAAATGACTGCAACTGCAGCCTTACAGGAACAATTCTTCCCAGGAAGCTTGCCACAGAGCTGCAACTGTTCTCAAGTATGTAGAAATTTAATTAGAAGGTGAAACTGAAATGACAAATTCAATAATAAAGCAAAGTTCTGAAGACCACTTAGTTTTTCTAAAGAAGAATTTAATTAAAAGTAATCAATTGGAAAATAAAATACCTAGAAAACACCCCTTTCTTGTTTCTCTTTCTCTTCTTTTTTTTCCTTTATTCCTTATTTAGCATCTTCATGATAATTTCAGAATGGGCTCACCAGCAAATGGAGTGCCTCTCTTTGGTTAGCGCTTCCATGCTGCTGCAGTGTCCATTAGCCAAAGCCCATTTTTCTCCAGTCTCACAGCAGAACTTCACCAGCTCTTTGCCCGACACTGTAATGAAATACAAACACCTGGATTCGAATACAGTCTTCTGAGTCCATGCAGTAAATCAGAGTAGTCACCTGAAAGCAAATATTTATAATGTGACTTCAGCTGGATGAACTGCTAACTTACTTTACCATCTGAAAATCCCATCAGCAAGATTCTGTAAAATGTGGTTAAACATATATGTAATGAAACTAGACCTCATTTCTGAGAAAGTTGTTTCAAAACTTTTCTTTTCTTTTTTTTTCGCACTAAATGCAGAGAGCAGAAGGTACATGTTCGTTTTATTTTCATCAGCTCATCAGCTATGAACCAAAAATCAGTGAATTTACCTCCAAGCTATTTTTATTTTTTATTTTTTTTTTTTTATTGCATTTCGATTACTCATTGCTGGACCAGATTAAAAGGGTGACACATAACATTTCATGATAAACTGGCGCTAGGTGAAGACGGAGCAAAAAACACATCCTTTAGTTTTACAGGGCAAAATGCATGTGTGTTTCTTCAATAACAGGGCAGTGCATTCCAGAGTTGATTTGTAGCCCCTGCGCTACTGTACAAGACACAACTCATGACACTTATGTCTTCTTAGTGAGTAAAACCTGGAACACACACACAAAAAAAATGCACTCAATATTTCTTTAGTGCTTCAACTTCACCTTTTTTAAAGTAATTTCTCTGCATCATTAACTACGTTTAGCCATTGGAATTCAATAGCTAAGTAGACGCTCGCCTCAAAATC
This sequence comes from Arrhamphus sclerolepis, assembly GCA_037176975.1. Taxonomy (NCBI): domain Eukaryota; kingdom Metazoa; phylum Chordata; class Actinopteri; order Beloniformes; family Hemiramphidae; genus Arrhamphus; species Arrhamphus sclerolepis. The sequence goes on along the minus strand of JBAMYA010043446.1, from coordinate 9,675 downwards.
AAGGATATAAACATCACCTTGACACTACAAGAGAAATTACAGGCTTGTACTGAATTTCAAGGCAACCCATTTAGTCATGTTTGAAGTTATTCAGCCTGGACTGAAGTGGAGGAACAGCCAATGGAATTGGCGGAATTGTCATCCCCAGATCTATGTCTCTGGCACAGAAGAAAGTATAAATTAAAAGACATGTACAAGTGTACAACCTTTAAAAGCATTAATTAGTCTTTCACAGCTTGGTCCACTGCAGCATAAGCCATAAATGAGGGCAGAGGTCAGAAAGAGGAAAGAAAATAAAGCTTGATGCACTTCTAAATACACCAACCTCAGCACACATATGTAAAAGTGCCCAAGGTCAGTTTAGCACAGTTGCTTTTGCCAAGCTCCCCCTCCTCAGCATACCTACATAATAAGATCAGAGCAATTACTCAGACCAGAGCGAGTGACTGCTACAGTGAGCATAATTGAAAGGTTTAGAAATAAGAAACTCTAAACCTTGTCAGGCACAATGACTCTTTGATCCTTGATGACAGTATCTGTGTCAGCTGTGAAGTTAAACAAGTCAATTTGAACCTGTGGGGAAATATATTATAAGACAGTGAACATAATTATTTATCATCATTCCTTTGTCTCCTAGTAATTATCTTCTGGTGGAATCACTTCATTTGTTATTAGTTAACACACATTTGCTCCATGTGTTCATCTTGAAAGGTTGATGTTTATGGTTGCAGAAAGGACCTTTATCGGCATCTTTCCAAAGAACTTTTGTTTTTAAGGGTAAACTACATTTCACCAAAGTAGCCTCCGGAGATGAAAACAGTGACAAAATATTTTAACGAAGCTTTGTGTAATTTAATCAGGTCTCTTCCTTCCCTTTGACGGTCCTTATAATTAAGCCTATATATAAATGCAGCCAATACAGCGGGGCAGCAATTAAAACTACTCTGATTTATCACGTTTCCACAACAGAGATTCGTGATATATAGTTTAAAGGTGGCTGGGGAAAATTTGTCTGTTTCAGGCCTGTCATTACATCCACTAGTTAGACTAACATTAACAGCAGATGCGCTGCTTTTGTCTAAGGCCAAAACTGGTGACATCATTCTTTCTGGAAATACGGAGCTACAGTAGAAGAAAGATCAAGAGTGAAACTCCCAACATGTCTGGAAGTGTCATAAAGCGGCGCGCCACCTTTAGTCGAGACTCATGTCTCTTTTCTTTTCTGGACTTGGAAGCGATTTACAGTACAGGTACAAGCAACACCTAATAAACAGCACATGAAAGGGTTATAGACACATATACCCATGTGGCTGAACATGCTTGATGATTAACGCGTGTCTAGGTTAGCGCATGCTTGTCTTTGTAAGGGTATTGAGGTCTGTGCTCAGCTGGAGGTGACATAGTCTTCTTCCCATCTTCAACATGAGTCGCCCACATGTAGTGATATTGTGTCTTCTGAATAGCAACAGTCCAGAACAGATGGCTGTGACATAACAGGGAGGACTCTGCTTCCATCACTTATGACTTCATTCCAAAACAGTCAATTCAGTTTTCAGCTTCTTGCCAGCTATTGCCATAATTTACCCAAGAATGTGAGCCAGAAATTGTGTGATCAATCTTTTTTTCTTTTCCTCTATTTTTCATTGGTTTACTTAGTCTTAACTGGATTTTCGTTAAATGTTGGATCCCTGAAGGATTGCCAATTTCAATCTTTCCACATGTCTTTGTTTTAAAATATCATATTTTGTGTTTCTAGAAGATGCAGCATTTCCTTGTCACACCCAAACCCACATATTTGTGTGACTGCTGAGCTATGCAACACCTTCATCAGGCTTTTTTTTTCTTTTTACACATTAAGTTGATTTTAATGTATTCCACAGCACACCTCTGTCTGAACATTTTCCACACACTTGTAATTTGAACCTGTTCCCCACTGACTTTCTATGCCATACATACTCTAAGGATACAAACCAGAACATGGGAAAGTTGCTCAATTCTTGCCAGAGGAAATCCACCCAAATCCTGATTTTGGAGCTGATAGACAGAAACAACACTGGGGAATAATTCCTATCTAATTGGTGGTTTTCGACTTCAACAAGTCCCATTAGTAATAGCTATTTTCTGCATTTGAAATAATTACAGCAGTGAAGCATGAAGAGAAGTGCTTTGTTTGAAAGACTTACCTTACTTTAAATTTGGATCAGAGAACTGACTGCTTTAGTTGCATGTCCTCAGTAGCATTGACTAAATGTAGAAATGCAGACGAGTGTAAAAGGCAGATCTTTTGCTCTTTTATTTGTACTGTGCGTGCCTTTTTATGAGTGGTTTTCTGCATCTGGAGCAGACTGTTTTAATCTTTATTTACAAAAACGGGAGACATGTGCATTGGGTGGTTTTTCAGACATGTTAAGGATGGGTGAGAAGCCAAAATGACTCCAGATGACCTCGATGGCACCCCAGATGTACCAAAGAAAAATCATCTGCAAACTGATCTCTACAGCAACAGTGCTTTGGAAATTAATTCTTCCACAGCTTCATTGGACTCCACACTCTCGTTTGATCCAAAAGAAAATGATACCTTGGCTCAACCAACTCACAACAGACAGCATGTTGTGCCAGTTTTGTTGATAAAAACAAGCGCTTCTCCAGTTTCACCTCATTTTCATTCCTTATTCATGCGTTTTATCCCCTTCTCTGTAAAACATTGTTCTAGTTTAATTCGACGCAGTGGTTGGTGCTCGCTAAAGTAGGAAAATGAATGAAGGTGCACTTCAGATGAGGTGATTCCAAGCAGGATTGGGAAAACGGCAGTCTCATGGGACATGGGTAATCGCAGTGACTCACGAGGGAGCAGGGAGCAGCGCCTGGCAATCAAGCGATAACAGTGGTCTCATTCATCACATGGGTATTATGCCACTCACAGGTACAACCCCGAGAAATCCTATAGCAAGTCGGCTTGGGATAGGAAAGCCTAAACAATACCATCCCCCTTTTGAGCACACACTGCATCTGTCTGGAACGGAAGACAGCAAATGAGCATGAGTTACAGACTGAAAAAAATAATTATCTCAGCCCGTGCTGCAAAGTAAAAGAAACTCATTTATGTTTAAGGAGGGGGAAAAAAAGGCTACGTGATTGTTATTCATACTCTCTCTCTTCCTGTCTAAACAACTTTGAAATCCTGTACTAATAGCACTGATAACAGGCATGAGCCTTATCAGCTAGGTTTTTCCTGTTTGTGTTTTAGCTTCTCACCACTCTGAAAAACTTTGGTAAAGTCCAGCGCGGTTTAACCCTCAATGTCATCCCACCCTGCCGACTGCAGACCAGCGAGTCTGAGCTCCTTATCCTGAAGCCCACTTTGACTTTCATCTCAAAGTCTCCTTCATAAGAATATCATTTAAAATTGAATAGATGACATTTATCCCAACTGACTTATGGACGGTGTGGAAAACCTGCAAGGACATCTGTCACACTAAATACCCATCACTTCCTGAGTAAATGAAAGAGTGAGTGCATTTCTATGTTGGCTCCGTAACATTCACACAAGCTAACTCTTTTAACCTGCAGTATATTCTCCAACTTTATTTCTATAAGGACGCTGCAGAAGTACCTCTTGTAATGCATCCCCTACAGAAACAACTTTTAGACGCATTCAGAGTACACTGTACATACCTCCAAGGGCATGGTGCTGAAAGGAAAGAGGCGTCCGGACACGTCTCAACAGAAATGTGTGTGGTAAAGCAAGTTTACTGTGCACTTACAGATTGTACTTGACTGAACCGAACGCAACTAATAAAAAAGACTCAGAGTCCTGAAACATTGTTTTTACTGACTTCACTTGTCTGCTTGAATAGATGAAAAGGCAAGGCTAATACATTGTTTGCATTAATTATTTAGTTCAATCATAAAAACGCTTATAAAAGCGAGACTACTAGTGCCAAAAGGCCGTAAAGTACAAAAACTTTAATTAGGTTTCCCTGGCCAGAGGTGTATCTGCCATTAACACTTATGGCACTATATAAAATAACATCCTTAAATTTACAAATGTTCAAGCTTTAGGAGGCCTATTACGTTGGCTCTGAAACGTCTCCTTCTGTTTTTTTTTTCTTCTCGTCCTTAAACGTAATAAGAGAAACTGGAAACATGACATTTTACCACATGGTCCCAAATCTCTGCCGCTGCAAAGAGCCGTAACTTGTACAGCACCCATGAGGTGTGCCGTAATAATCAAGGTTAGATTTTTATGATTATCTAAGTCAGGTTCACAATATTCATATCTGAATTCACCGGTACCTTTTTTTTTTCTCTATTGATTGTCTGTCTAAAAGACTGTATATGTTCTCAATATATGTTCTTATTTTTGACATCTTTTCAGGGTAATTTACAGAATAAAGTGATTTTAGAGATGATGACAACATTTCAGCAGTAAGTCATTTTGAGAGCTGATATAAAGAATTATGAGAAAACTGTAATAATTAATGAACGTGTGCGATATCAAGATAATATTTTAGACCTACACATCACCTAGCTTCGCTATAAAGGACATTATGCTCCAAATAAAACTCTGCATTGACGAATACGAGTTTTCTGTAATTAGCATGAACAATCTTTTCTTTCCTTTCTTTTTGTGTCAGACATTTAATAAACCCTCATCAAGGTTTCTGCAAAAAAACACATTTCCCACTTTATCCATCCATCCATCCTCCCTCCATCAGTTTTATACACCTGCTTCATCCAGTTCAGTGTCGAGTGCTCATTGAGTTCAACCACTGCCAACAGTTAATGTCCTTTCTTTTTTTTGTCCTCTTAGATCTTGTTCATTGCTGGGTCCAGCTATGTTTTATGATATTAAGAATGTGAGGGAGGTGTTTCTGTTTCTCACATTTTCCAAAGCAGTATAACTCATTTTGTAGCTTCATCATCTGTTTTGTATTCTAGTGCCTAAATTGTATCTGGCACTATATACCCTGCAGGGGACCTGATCTGTTCTTGATAATCACATGGTAATATGAAAACAATGCTTAATATTACTTGTTTTTTTTGTTTTTTTGGGGGGGGGGGCGTTACAGAAAAAGAAGAAAAAACCTGAGTACAAGAAAATGTGTGCTGAATGTAGTCAGTTTCTCTCCTGAGTGAGGTAAATAAATGCCATCTCAGGAAAACAGATTTACTTTGTCCTGGATCTCTGTAAGCCTAAATTGAGCAATTATGAACTCTTCAAAAGACAGGATGCGAAAGTAAAATATGTCAGTCTATTATCATACTGTGATGTATTTTGTTGTAGGATGAGTCGAAGCCTTTTATGTTTTAGAGGCCTTTTCAACTCAACCACTTTCACTCACTTAATCAAGTTCTGAAGCGTGACGATGAAAAAAAACGAACAAAAACAAAAACATACCTTTTGTACCTCCTGGAGTCTCTGAGAGGTTGTAGAGGAGGTTTTGAGTTTGACTTTGAGGCCCCTCGCTGTCCTCCTTCACCCTGATTTGAGTTGTGCTGGTGGGACTGAACTGGATTGTGGAGAATGAACCCTGTTCCCCGTTGCCAAGTGGGTTTCCGTCACCTACGGACTCTTTTTCATGTCTTGGGTGGTTGACAGAATGAGAGCTGCCATGACTCCTTGTATGGCCACTCTGGATATGTTTGTGATGGCCAGAGTGTCGGCCCCCCGTGTTGGTGTGGGGAGTATATGTTGTGTCTTTTAACGTTTCCTGCACCACTCTCTTTCTGTCACTGTTGTGTGTCATGGTCCCTTCTCCAATTTCCTCTTGTGGCCTGTGGATCTCTGTGTTCACTCCCTGCATGGTTGTGGTTGATAATGGTATTTGAACTCTGCTATTATCCGCAGTAGTGGTTGATTCCATGTTTTGTATTGGCTCATCCTCACTGCTCTTCATTACATTTGAATTATTTTGAATTTGCCTATGTTCATGTCTCCTATCGTCATGAGAGATAAAGGTAGCAGAGCTTGACTCTGGGTAAGCTGGAGGTGGTGAAGCAGATTCCAATGGTTGGGCCAGATTTTGATTCATGGAAGATGTTGGTTCTGCCAGTGTGTAGTCATGATCTTTTGGGCCAGAACTGGGTGGGTCCTCCTTATACAGTGGAAGAGTGTTTCCCAATGCAAGTTTGGAAAATGGTTCTGCACGATTTGTTTGTCGGGTGTCAGGACTGCTGGTAATATCTCCCGAAGGGGTGTTGCTCCCAGTAGATGTTACCCACATTGGCTTATCAACAGTACGAAGGTCACAGCCAGGAATAGGTGAGCACATTAACCTGCCACCTTCATGTGGACAATGGCAAACCTGGCAGTGGTCTAACTGAAAGGAATGTCCAGCCTCATACTTCATGTTGCCATGAGTGCAGCCAATACGCCCGCACTCCACACATCCATCAGCAGGTTGTAAAATATCAATGCAGTTAGGGGGAATTTCAGGACATGGAATGAAATGACAGATTATCTTCCCTCCTCCCTGCGGACAGGAGCATTCAGTGCTTCCGAAATCCACAAAGTAAGACTCCCCTTCTGGGACTTGCCCTTTAGGGAAGCCTGCAAGGACGCAGTCATATAACTGGTACCCCTCACAAGTGCATCCCTGTTGTGCACATCGGGGACAACAAGAACCTTTGTCTGAAACGGTCTCGATGCAGTTCTGTAGATCAGGACAGTCCACACCAGCGCAGTCTTCCTGGCTTAGGCAGATGTTCGGACACAAAATCATCCAACAGAAAAACAACGTTTTCCTTAGAATGTTCATTTTGCTCAAAGCTCTTCAGGGGTGTCCTCAAATTTAATCTTAGATCACATGGGAGGGAATTTTGTGTCTTTCAGCCTGTAAAAGTAAATAGTGGTTAGTGTTATACTTACTATGTAAACATTCTTTGGGACTCAGGTTAATTAAAATCCCTGTTATCAAAAACTCTTCAACTTATTAACCTGTCTGCTTTAATTTCATCACCTGCCAAATGTGCATTTTTCCACACATACGGCTTTGACACCACAGGAGAGTAAGAGTGCAGTTATTTTTGAGTGCTCATGGAAATTTGGTGTAAGGTTAAATGGAGGAAATGTGTCCAGTAATGGCCCAACAAAAATCACAGATGTTGAAGGGGGAGACCCAAAAAAGACAAAAGATGAAATAGTAAAACTTCCCTCCAGTGCCAGTCTACCATATGAAAATGCTGCAAAGACAACAATACATCAGGTTTCATAAATGTATGTATTGTATTCAGATGATGCTGGCTATGTCCCAAGAATTTGTTGTTTGATCCTATTTTATATAACTGTCTGAAGCAGCTTAACTGGTGCAGCACAAACAGTTTCAGAAAACTGTGCTCTTGCTACAGCAATAAACTAGCAGAGGTTTAATGCAGTAGTTACGTTCAGTGAGATCTGGAGGTTTTCTTTGGACAACATTTTATACAGAAATACACCTAAAATGAGAGCAAAACGTCAGAGTTTATCAGACCACGTCCTGTGAGAGCCTATTGAAAATCATGTGTTTTCTATTTTACTTTTCCTGTTTTTTGTAACTGCTTGCTTTTGTTGCCAAAAAGCGGTGTAATATGTCCTGCCGAGCAATTTAGCTTAAGCTGGTGATCAACTCAAAACTGTTTGAAATCACAAAACGTGTGTTTAAATATTTCCACATTAAATGTTACTCAATAATTTCATTGGTGCTTTCGCTAAGTTTTTTTTTAGCAGACAAATTAGGCTCCACATATCCAAATATCACCAAAAGACAAGCTATAGAAGGTAAAGGATGGTTAAAGATGACTTTCTCTTCTAAGGAAACAGCCTACATCTTGTGTTCTTTGAAGCCTGGAGATCCTGCTGCAACATACATCTCCTACGCATACTTATCATGCATACTTCACCCTTTTTAATCACTGCTTTTCAACTATCTGTCAAATCTGAAGAAAAAAAAAAACATGCAATGAATTTACTCATGAGTAATAAAATGAAATGCACTGCAAATGCAATTACCATCTACAGCCCACCAAAATAACTGGAGCATCTGCTTCTCTAGCCACAGAACAGCACAAAGTGCACAGGAACTCTGTTTCAGGATTCAATGATGTCTTTGTGTGCACAGGATAGGAAATCATTTTACCAGGTTTTGCAGCCCTAAGTTGGCACAGGCCCACTGTTATGGCGCTTTCACAGTATCATACTGACCTCAGCTTTATGCTGCCTGCAGGACTAACTCACTCACTGTAGGTCACAAAGAAAACTCAGAGTTGTATACCAAGACTATGAGTGATGACAGAACTAACTGGCTGAACATGGACTGACTGGGTAAAGTTTTCAAAAACAACTGATCTGCAAACCTCCACCCACATCCCCCCCAAAAAACTGAACTTTATCCTCATGCTCATTGTGAAACGCATACCCGCACGTGCTTTCCCGTGTCTAATCCTTCACAAGACAGGAAGAAAAAAAATTACCAAAACACTTAAATGTTTGCCAGACGGCAAGTAAGAGACCCTTAACCCAGAACAGAATGAAACATCTGAACTTCACACTGCATCAAATGATCATTTCACTCCTCTGATCGTCTCAACATGGTCTACACAAACACGGGAGACCTATATTAAGTCTTAAACACAATTCTCTGTGATCAGAAAGAAAAAAAAAACAATAACAATGCAGCTTTTGTCATTGCTCACGTGGTGTTAAATAGAAAATCAGAGCTTGAAGTCCAGCTTTTATCTTGTGATGTTGCGTACCTCGCGTCCCCGGTCTTTCAGCGCTGCAGAGCTTCTGCTGGAACTTGTGCGTAAAAAGTTTGTTCGCTGAAGACTCCCACTTTGCAGGCTGGGAGCGCCTCCGATCCGGAGGGCGGGACAACCTTCCACAGAAGAATGTCCAACTTTTTTCAAAGTTCTTTTTTTGTTTCCTATTAAGCATTTCCAATTCATCCAAAATAGCTTACGAGAAATGACGTGAGTGGAAAATCTGTCATCACTTTGACCCCAAAGTTAATAAAGGTACTGGAGCCATGGAAGGATAACGATGTTGCTATATTAAATCATTATATACGTGCATGAAATTCGGGAGGGGGGGGATTAAATGGCTGTTTTTGAGCATACTTCAGTCACCTTGAAGACTACAATTTTATGCCCAGATGATCAGCTGGCTCCATTTGTGCTCTAGATAGGAAATCCTATAAATCAGGCTCATACAAACATGATTACACATCACATGGTATCTGTGATCTTTTTCAGCAACATTTTGTGGAAGCTAACTGTATTATAGCTGTAAGGACTCAGATCAGATTCTGCAGGGTAAAGGACTGCCCCATTTGGAGTAATGACTTCTAGTCTTCGGTCTTGTTCTTGAGTCCCACTTTCCCAGTTTGATCCTAAGGATCACCAAGTCCCTTGTTAGAATAAATAATGACAAAAGCTGCCTTGTTAGATGAATAGACAGATCAGGCAGGCTCAAGGGCCTGTGGGGCCAGTAGCCACTTTGTCTCAGGTCTCCTTTGAATGATCAATGACAAAGATCAGTCAGTTTCTCTGTTTGTTAAATTCTAATGCAAGCACAGCTGCACAGTCACAAGCTACAAACGACTCCTGGTTATGTCTGCTCTGGTAGATAGATAGATAGATAGATAGATAGATAGATAGATAGATAGATAGATAGATAGATAGATAGATAGATAGATA